>JABXWE010010978.1:0-15540 GCA_014611495.1 Limonius californicus | reverse complement strand
GCAAGAATAGAGTACTATTTACAAAAATTTAAATTTATATTGAGTTTTTATTAATTCTTATTGAAAAGATTCATGAGTAGTTCTACAATAATTATCTAATTTTTCTATGACCTTCCTCAGTAACGTTTTGAAATTTTAAGTTAAATCCTTTATGTATTTATACACTATATTGTATGTACATATAATAGAATCATAAGCAAAGCGGTGGTTAGCCATAGTAGCAGAAATAGGCCGACGTTAAATAAAAACAAACAAAACAAACATCATCTTTACAGAACTTGCGTAGTGTTGCTGAAATGAGCGAAATATTTTGTCAGCCTTTCTTATACTTACTTGCAATAATATCTATACCGTTTGATTTAAAGTAATAATATACTATTAACATATAGAACACTTACTTATAGATCTAAGAGTAGCGGGTTCGAATCCGACTGAGATTGGTAAGAATGTCTTTGTGTAAAAAAAATCGGAAAGTGTGCATTCTGTCGGAAAAAGTGAAACCGGCTACTACGATGTGTGACACGTCAAAAATCCCTCAGACAAAATTCACAGTTAGGGTTAAGCCAATAGGCTTCAGAGTGTCTAGAAATCACAACCTGGATCTTGCTCGTCCAGAAACAAAACCAACTATATATTTTCCTTATTTTACATTTACATTAATAAAACATGGAAGCAGTATTACATACCAAGTGAAACTGTATCAATACGCGTGTAGTAAGATCGTATCACTGCCGGTATAATCTGGTGCGAGACGTCGTTAATTATGGCAGTGTGGGGGAGTTTTTGTGGTTAATGAGCTAGCCACACGTCAGTTTACCGTTCTGTCTTAGTATTTGGTTGTATTATAAAGTTCTAAAATAATAAACACTAGGATTGAATATTTTGCGATTTGTTTTCTCCTACGGCACTGTATGAAATACTTTGTGCGAGATGGGTGTCAAAGATGGATGCTCATACAATTTAGCGAATGGCCTCTGCACTCACCTTTTTTCATCGTTACAAACCTAATGGCAATGAGCACCTTAATCACATTGTGACTGGCGACTTGGAGTTCGTACACAAATGTGGAAACCAAGCAACAATCAAAGCAGTGGAAGCATGCGATTTCCTCCGGAAAATTGAATCAAAGTTCGAGAACGGAAAGCTTATGGCTACTGTTTTTGGGACAGGCAAGGCCTATTGTTGGTTAATTTCCTGGAATGCGGTAAGATAACTAAAGTAGACGTATATAGTTATACTGTAGGAAAATTAAGAAGGGTGAACAAAAAGCGAGGATTGCTCAGCTTTGGGTCGTGCTTTTGCATTACAACGCCCAACCACATGCGGCGGTTTGAGTTATGCAACTCATTCAACAATTCAATTGGGTAACTTGATACCTTTTCCCGTACAGTCCTGACTTAGTACCTAGTGTCTATTACATCTTTATCCATCTCAGTACCACGATATTGTAAGTTTAAATTCGAATGGTGACTATGTATAGCAATAGTTTATCTAAGATTTTATAACTTTACGTTTTTGTTTTGAGGTCGATTGGAAATGATTTGCCGAATAAGCCTCGTAGATTAGCGGATCTTCCTAAATTTAATCAAAACACATAATGTTTATAATAAAAATAAATATTTCTGCAAATTTCAGAAACTTGGGTGGTCAAATTTTTACAATATTGATTTTGTTTGCAAAAATGTTTTTGCGTAATTTAATTCCTGTTTTGAGAGCTATTGCATAACTTCAAGTTCAGGGTAAATAGATCAATTGCAGTGATCTCACTTACGAATTTCGGTAAAAAACCAGTCCCCTGATATACCAACTCGCTTTAAAAAAATTTAGGTCAGATGTGGCAAGCAAGATGCTAAAACGGCTTCCTCTTCCCATTCGGGGATTTTTTAAAAGATGATTGTCTGGATGGGTAGTTTAATACACTTTTAACCCTTACCCTACTATATAGGAATAGATTAGAAAATGACAATATCAAAACATTAAGACGAAAAAATGTAATAACTTCACTAAATACTGCTGTACAACAACAACTTCCTGGCCATGACGAAAATAATCCTCAATCATAAATGTTTTTTGTGTTACAGTAAAAATAATTTTTATGAAATTCTTAATTTTTTACGTTTTAATGTTTTGACATTAACATTTCATAACCTAATCTTATGTAGTAGCGTGAAGTTAGCTACACGAATACCTAACTATGAAGTTACTACAAATGTTTTTAAATGCACGACCTGCTCTAATTTATTTTTTTAAATCGCTTGTTGTAAGTGGCCACAGAAACATATTGTGCATGTGCTCGTAAAGACATTTTGTAAAACTTTTTCGAGGTTTCTTAAAGTTAAGAACGCATCTTTTTGTTAACATCTTAAATTGATATGGTATAGGGGAAAGTTAAAAAAAATGTTGGTGGAATTTAAGCTTATATATAAACACGAATTATGGAGTATGGAGTAAAAAGATAATATACTTGTCGTATCGTAAATTATTGACCATTATTCTTTGCATATGTATGTTTATTATGCTCAAACAATTTGTTATTATTAATGGCTGCTGTTTGTTAACTTACAGATAGAATCTAAAGTGAAATTGTACAAGTGAACAGCTGCAGGTAGTGGTTGGCATTCTAACCTACAAATTCCATAGCAGAATCCTTTATTCTTTTGATATATTCTTATTTGCATAGACAATCAATTATTATACATTAGTGAAAACTGAAGGTACAATGTTGGTAAATAAATCACGTTATTAAATGCTTTCTAACGGTTTTATTTAAATATTAACAATATTTTCTCATGGGAAAGTACCAAATATAATTTGATAATGAAAATATCAAGAAGTGTATGATGTGAATAAAGCAGGCAATATGGGTCAAAAGATACGATTAGATCAATTTTGGCAAGTCATAATACGCGGTTTAAATTTTGTTTTTGCGAAATACATAATGATAGCCTTAGTTCTTTGTACAAATATCACACAAATAGACATCAGCTTAAAATCTCAGATGCGTTTTACTTTTTGCGATGCATGTTGAAACCGGAAGCGTAATGTAGAATCTGGTTGGAATACGCAATTACCGCCATCAAAAGAATGCATCTTTGTTAGGTCATTGTTTATTGCAAATGACGCGTCTTCTGAAGGAAAACTTTCTCTAACTATTACTTATTTAAATAACGTTTGAACTCGCCAACTCAGCTATTAGTTTAACGCGGCTGGTATGCTAGACTGAAAAAGTAAGGAAGTATAATATGCAATGCATTCGATTGAATTAGCTTTGAAGGGAAGTAATTGGTATCCACACTACATGAAACGTTTTGAACTGCATTCTAGAACTTTGTTTAACAATGGAATTGAAATAAACACGCCTGAAAGTGTATTTGCAACCTAATAATTGTTTTTTCTTTAAACTGCAAATGTTACATTCTGTATCATACACGGTTAATCACAATTCTAATATTTTCTTCCACCATCTAAAGTAGCTTGCAAATAAATCAAAATGACAATTGCTATCAATGTTTTTACATTTTATGCTACTAATGCATGTGCCAAATAATCTTCGTAATAAATCTGAAACACGAATCAGAAGTATGATATGTTATGCATTTACCGTGGCGTTTTTTTCATATCTGCGATTTACAGTGTTATATCTGTAATGCTTTTTTTTTTTAATTATAAGGTGTTACATCGCAACTAGCCTAAAGGACTAATCAGCAACTTTGATCTAATTTAAATTAACTAAATGGTTATGCTAAGAATTCACCCATTGGTGTCCGTTCAGCTCTGTCTTGCAACACTTTTTTGTGTGTTAACACTTCACTTTGCTCTGCTTTTTTCTTTCACTTTCACATCTCTTTACACCAGCTCAAATGGTTTGGTCCTCTTGAGCCTTCTAACTAGGTCTGTATTGTCGAATGTCGAGGAGTTGGATGATGAAGCCTGGTTTCATGCGTCTGGGCAAAGTCTTTTATTTCCTCCGTCACGGTTTTTATCCCTAGATCCCTGTGGATATCACTGCTTCGAGCGTACCAGGGTGCATCTACGATATTCTTCATGACTGTGTTCTGGAAATTTTGAATTTATTTAATGTTAAGTTTTGTTGACGCAGCCACAAAGTTGACAACCGTATTTCCATTCTGGTTTTCAAACTTGTACAGAAGTAGCTTGTTATGTATTCAAAGTTGTGAGTTTCTTCCCAGTAACCAATACATTTTCCTATATTTTGCATTTAGTTCTTCTCGTTTCTTCTTTATATGCTCTCTCCATCGTAGTTTGGCATCCAAGTTAATTCCAAGATACTTAGCTTTGCTGTATTAGCATGCAGTATGATGCTGTTGTTGATTGTCACTGGCACATAATCATCCTTCTTCTTCATGAAGTTGATATGCATCGACTTGCTTTCATTTAGTTTTATTCTCCATCGTTTTGTTCATCTGTCCACCTGGTTTGTGACTTGTTGTAATGTTTCTGCCGTTTATTCAGTTCTTTTTCCTACCGCTGGTATTGCAGTGTCGTCTGCAAATGTGGCTATTGTTATCTCATTGGTTGACGGGATGTCGTTTGTGTGCAATAGGTATAGTATTGACCCCAGTACACTGCCTTGTGGTACCCCTGCCTTAATTACGTATAAGTTGAAATATTCCTCTTCTTGCTTGATCCTGACTAGTCTGTTTGCGATGTAAGACTTCAGATGTTCAGCAAATTGTTCAGGCAGATTTTTTTTCTAGTTTATTATTTAGTCCTTGACGCCTTACTTTATCGGAAGCCTGTGCAACATCTAAGAAGATTGCTGAGCAGACTTTTTTCTCCTCAAGACTTTTCTCTGTGGTATTTATTACCCTGTGAACTTGCTCTATAGTTGAATGTTGGTTTCGGAATCCAAAATGGTGTGTTGGTATCAGTTCTTTTCTTTCTATTATTGGTTTGAGTCTTTAGAGTAATAGTTTTTCAAACAGATTTGAAATTATCGGTAAGAGCGACATGGGCCGATATATGATGTTTCATTTGGCGGTTTTCCTGGCTTCTGTATCATTATGATCTCAGCTACTTTCCATACGATCGGTACACATTTTAGTCGAAATGCTGCATTTATTATGTTGGTTAGTTTTAGTATACCTTGTCTAGGTAGGTATTTCAATACTTTCCCTGTTATTAAATCAAATCCCGGAGCTTTTTTCGGATTTAGGTTTTCTTTAATTTCTTTTGCCACTTCTTGTGGAGTGACCAATTTTATTTTTTCCCCCTCTCTTTCATCTTCCGTATACAGTGCTTAATTTTGTACTTGTTCATTTCGTTGAAATATCTTTTCGAGGTGGTTTGCGAGGGCATCTGCCTTCTGCTTGTTGTTTCTTGCCCAACCGTTTTCAATTCTTAGTGGTGGCACCTGGATTATCGGGCTTTTGATTTTTTTTGTTGCTTTCCATATCGAATAGTCAGTGTGGTTTGTCAGACTTTAAGGTAGGTGTTCACCGATTCACTTTTTATTTCCTGCATTTCTCTCCTCAGCTGTTGTGTGAGACTGGTTAGTCTGATTTTATCTATTGGGGCTTTGGTTTGTTGCCATTTTCTCGTGGCTCTTCTATTTGCATCAACTAGCTCCTTGATTTCCTTGGGGTAATTGTTGACTATTGTTTTTGTTTTGATTTCTGGAGTGCTGCCGCAAGCAGCTGGTTGAATCCCACTACAAGCTTTTCAGCTTCGTGTCTAATTGTTCCAGATTCTCAGCGGCACGTTCAATGGCTGTAGTATTGAAAGAACTTTTAATTGAAATCAGAAGTTGTTACTGAGCTCTCTATATTAAATACTGAGGTTGCTCTTAAAATTCCAGCTTTACCGGGGTTTACTGCAAAATCAGCAGAGAAATTAACTAAATTTAACGTTATTTAATATCCTTTATACACAGTGTTTCACAACTAGTGTAAAAACTTTAAAATGTTTAATGAACATAAGCCCTATTCTAAGTAATTGCGCAACTACAGGGGATGAAAGTTTTAATGGTATAATTAGTTCAAAACGGTAATATAACGTGGCTTTTACAGAACCAAACAAAATACTTAAAATACAGATTAAAAACATTTATTTCTTATAATAAATGGTTAAAATATGCTCCTTGAACTTAAATACAACCTTGACACCGAAGAATCATAAATTTGAAATATTACGTTGGTGCTGCGAATTTTATTTAATGCATTGATTAATTCCGTCAAGTAATTATTTATGAGTATGTATTGCCATACTGTACACCAGCTTCTTGAGATGTCTCCAGAGATAAAAAGCTAGAGGATTTAAATCTGGAAATTTTGGAGGCCATATGACAACTCCTCCATATCCAAGCCATCTACCAGAATAATGAAAATTTAGCCATATATTCACTTGCCTTCCCTAATGGAGCAGACCACCGTCATGCTGATATCACACGGTTAATTGAATATTAAGTCGAGCTTATTGAACTTGATAAATTTTTAACAATCCTCTAGATTTTAATGTCGAACCAACAATATCTCCGACCACACACTGACATACGCATAAATAAAGATTTTGTAGAAACCAATTTTTAAAGAAAGTATTAGAATTCCTACACTTATGGTATTTGAAAATACAAGTAAATGTTTTAATTATAAATAAAAGAAGCGCTAAATTACTTAAAAACAAAGGGTTTAGCAAAACTTGTTATTCGGTATTGGTATAAAAATACTTATGGTACCGCAAGCAAGTAGGTTGTCGAGTAAACGGATGCCGAACAACAGCCTTCACAACAACACACAACACAACACAACAATCACTAGTCGAACAATCGGCGGCGAGCAAATGGCCGTGAGCAAGTGGTGACGAGCAAATTAACTGTAGTATACATACATACTATAGAACCGTTTTCTCCTTTAGTTAGTCTTCCTGTATATCTTTCCATCATGTATACTTTCTTCAGTATTAGTGTCTTCGCCGTACATTTTGGAAACGAGGCAATTCATATTGTAAATGTATCTTCTACGATGTATTCCAGTAAACATTTTGATTTAAGGCATCTATAGCATATATCTAGTGATTATTTTGTTTTTAAAGGAGGTGTATGAAACTGGAATCCTTGCATTTCCTTATTCAAACGTTTTGGGTTCAATACAAACAGTTTGCAAAACATTCTAACAGTTCTAGTAGACGAATAGGGAAAATTCTAATTGCGTTTTCTACAAATATACATTTAAACTATTAAAAAAGATATGTACGCAATCTTTCGTACATTTCCTGTGCAATAGCACCTTCTGCCCTCAAAATCGAAAAACAGAACTGATTTTGTATTTTATAGGTGTTGTTAATGATGGGACCTCGGTGGTATAGCGCAGCAACGCGTTGCCACTCGAGGTCACACTGAATTGCGCTCGTTCCACTGTGGTTTCGAATCTCAGCTGGGGCGACCGCATTTCAGTTAGTTAAGTTTAGGGTGCATGCTGCATGAATGGTTAGTGTGTAAGGGACGCCCGCATCCCCCTGAAGTAATGCGAAAGCGGTTTCGAAATAACAAAATCCTATGTTTTAAAAGTATATGGCTTTATTTGCTCATATGTTTTAAGTTTTCCATACAAACGTGTTGTAAATCCTTTAGTTTATTTAGCATAACCCAGGACTTGCACTTTAATTCATATATTAAACTGTAAGTTCAACTAGATATTCAATTATTAATTATCTCTAAGAGCAACTCGATGGAAAGATAAATAAATTCCGTGTCAAATCAGTGTGATGCAATTTTCTGTTTATATTGTGTTTACCTGGTAACAAGCTTTTTGTAATTCTATATCTTATCACTGTTTGATATAGATTTTAGATTTCTTGCCTAAAAAACCTAAAATATTTAATTCAATTCCATTTAGTACGGGTGCGAGTCTTTAATTTGACACATCTATAAAGTCGAATTCATTTTACAATCATGGCTGCAAGTATAAGGAAAATAGGAAATGATACAGAGGTTGATCGTCTTCTGAACATAGTTGCTGAAGGATGTAGTATTACCGGTTTTGTGGAAGTTGGAGAAGATAATTTTTGTTTGCCGGAAAAGTATGTCGAGTATGAAGAAAAAATAAGAAAAATGGAAATACGAGATGACGATGTCTTCTTACTTGCCCATCCAAAAACAGGTAGGTACATATTTAATTTTATCATATTCAATATTTCTCTGTAGGGACACTTATAATATTGATGCGTTTTGGATTCCTATTATTGAATAGTTAAGTGTAGAATTGTTTTCTATTAATTCAGGCATCAACTCTGATTCTAATTTATTTATGTTAAACGAAGCACTATTTTACAATGATTTTCACAGTAATTAATATTACGTATGTGAAAAGTATCGCAAATATCAAAATTTGTGCACATATGCTGTACTATTTGAAATATATCCGTTCATAAAATGTCGAAACGTTTAAGTTAACCCATTTATTGCATCATCGCGTGCCGTAATGATATAGCGATAATAGATATCTTATCGATTTTTAAAAATCTATGTGTTTCATTTATGTATCTCAAATCAAATAAGAAATTGAAAATATATATAGAATATATAGAATATCAAGTTCTGTACTTGAAAATAAAAATTCGTTCAATATTACAGGGTGTTGATAAACTATAGAACAAATTAGATATCGCGGAAATATCTATACAAATTTAAGCCAGTAGTTAGACATGTTATTTAAGTAATAATGTAGCTCATAGTTTAACTCTTTCGAAACATTTATAATATTGCTGTGTCTAATGTTTCAACATTTTAGTACAGTGCTTTTCAGATATTACACAATTAATTGTGAATGTTTAATGTGCTGACCATTTACATCCCCACAGATGCAAAAGCGTACAATAAATTTTCAAAGTTTTCACTGTTTTTTCCCGCTTATTATTTGTATAAACTTTATTTTCACTGTAATTTCATAAGAAATAGGAGATTAAATTGTTACGTTGTACGTTAATAGCATAATGTAGCGGAATCCCAGCCTGTTAATAATACAAAATAATAAGAGAGTTAGTATTGTCTTCTCCGGTAAAAAACAAGAAATTAGCTCTTCTTGAAAAATTAAGGTTTTGTTGTTCACGCAATATGCCTCCAAAAAAGAAAAGGGCCTAAAATTAGATCACTATCACATCGTTCATACGAAATGGATAACGACTAGAATTTCCGCGAACTGTAAAACATCTACTAGACTAATTTAAATCAAGGAACATATTAATAGTAGTTTACGTAACAAGTCCCGAAAGTGGTCTTTTACTGGACGAGTGGGCAAATTGCAGGGCGAGCCGCAGGCGAGTCTTGCAAGCCCGCGAGTCCAGTAAAAGCACTTTTGGGACGTGTTACGTACAATATTTTTTTTAAAACGGGCATTGTTGTACCATAAACTTCATATTATTATTATTATGTCACCTTTTCAACTAAACGTCAAAATATGTCAAGTTATTTTATAGTTTTAAAAAATACCGGTTACTATAGAAACCAATTGATAAATAAAAATGAGTCCGGTAAAAGCTTTTACCGGACTCTCACAATAACTTTCTGGCCCGGTCCGACAAAATGAGATTTTCTGACCTAAAAATAAACCGGAAAGTACTAATTTCTGGCCGGTTTTAAAAAAAATATGTTTCCAAAACATATTTTTCCGGATAGAAAATCGGTTTTTTATCATGTATCGTTATATAATTATATTTTTCAACTGTAAATCTATTTAAAATATCTGAATTTACTAAATTAAATAGCTGCTTTGATCATTTACAGATAATATTATATTTTGTATGTAATACCCTGACCATCTCTCATTACTGACTTGATTGATATAATCCCAAATCTATGAACAACTGATTAAAAACTGTTACCTATTGTATACTAATTTCAATCAATCGATCACAGGAAAGTATAATTCCCAGATGTTAAGACAACATCTGGATTAAGAGATTTTGTAGTAAAACCATAAATATAATATATTATTGTAGTCCTATGATTACCATGATTATACAGGATAGAAATCCGATAGTTGTTTGCTATTTATTTCAAATGCAGAATGAGAGCTTTATGGATTAGGGGGACTAATTCTACTACTTCAGAGCAGGAAAAGAGCCACATAAATAGAGCTAGTATACATTCGGCGGCAGTTATAACATAGAAATTGCAAATATTTTTAGGATTATTCGAGAACTTAAGTTACTTCTATAGTTTACTATTTCCAATGAAATGAAAAAGCAACAAACCAAGTATTTACTTTGGTCGTTTATTTGCAAAACCGCCCTTCAAATTTAGATAAAGAACGGAACGGTTTCATATATTACATATTAAACCATGTCAGATTTTTGTAAGATTATTTTAAAATGTTAAGTAGCTACTTATGAACAACCACATGATAGCAAACACTTAAAAGTCTAAAAATATCTAAGTTGATGATAACAAACTTCAATGAATCAAGATGATAAAAACTATATTGTGAACTAGAATCTTCTGAGATATTAGTAAAATTAAAATATACACTAATAAAACAAAAATTTAACCAAAGTAAAGCGGCCCATATTTCAACAATGAAAACAGTTAGACTCTGCAAAATTATGCTATGATAAATAATAGCAAGACAAACCATCTTGAAATTGAAAATTTTAAATAGAAACTATGAAATATTATTATTATTATTTATTATTATCATGATCCTCGTTTGTACCACTTGCGCAGTGTCGAGGCGGTGTGGGGCAAGGCTAAGCTAGTTTGTGCTATGCACAACAGGGCCCGATTCTGCGGGTTACCGTGTTGGTGCGAAACCGTGCTTGGCTTGCCTGTTGTGTGTGAATGTTTTTGTTTATTGGCTTGTTACTCCTCTAATGGGACCGTAATTCGAAGAGTGACATTCATTTGATCCCCAATGGCAAATGGAGACCGGGACCCGGTACCGACCACCCAGGGAATTAGAAAAATTTCCGACCCTGAGGAGATTCGAACCGGGAAGCGTTTAGATTAGACTATTACATCCAAAGTATGGCTCTCTACCACTGAGCCATCCCCGCCCTTACTATGAAATATTAAAAATCAAAATCATAACTGTTACAACTACGTTACACGACCTTACGAATAAACACGATTTTACGCCGTAATTTAACAAAACAAAAACAGAATTTTTTAGTTTTTTAGAATCAGAACTCAACGCTAAATAACAAGTAATTGATGATGTGCACGCAGATTAAGAGCAACTTGACTTTACAAAGAAAAACGTAGCTAAAAGTAAAATTTTCAAATGTTTAACTGTAGGTAACTGCATTGACTTGTAATTTACATTATAATATCGGTATGGTTAAATAGCGCGTGCCAAGCCAGATGTGACATATGTAGATTATAGAAGTTTAACATGGGAACTATGGAAAACGTTTATTTGTATAATAATGTATAATGCAGATGAGTCCCGAATAGACGAGAATAGGATAGCAAGGGTAGCATGAGATAAAAGGTTAGAAGGAAGACGAAACCCAGGGAGACCGCAGATGACAGATAGTTGGGTATTAACATCACAGGATCAATAAACCAGAAATAACAAGTCAAAGTCCTAAATTAAGAAGAAGAAGAAGAGATTTAGGAAAGAAATGTTCGTATTTGATCCCAGAGTGGCCTCTACAATTCTACATACATTCCGTTGTTAGAGGTTAAATAGCCTTCAGTTTTGCTTCGCTTTTGCATAATTTCTTTGAAGTTATATTTCATATCTTTCGACACAGATAGATGAGTGTCAAGTTTTCATAAGTTGTTCCCTCCTTGACCAATTTATGAGCTGCATCATTTCCATCAAAGCCGTTATGAAACGTGCAGATGACATACCATGAACGTTGAAGTTGAGCTTGATCATCAAATGCGTAAATTCCAGTGAAAACAGTACATATTTTATATAATATATACGTTGATCTAGAATCCGTTGTTACAAAAGCTGCTTCCACTCTACGAATGGGCCTTCTAGGATCTTTCGTGCAGCTCGCGTAGTTTCGTCTGAAAACTCTTGTTCGTGCGGCCCGCGTGATGTTTCGTAAAAAAACCTTAAAGTCCCGTTGCAGTCGACTTCACCACTTGTTTTTTGTTTTTAGTCGTGTTTTAATTGTTATTTTTAATACCTTAAGTCGGGAGGTCGAAAAATTGTCACACTATCCGGGAGGTGATAACAGCAAGTTATTAACATAAGCAAAACATTGAAAATTTTGCAGGGGTTTGCTTGGATGGACAATTGTCGGTTGTCACATATTAATCGCTTCCTTCTATTGGTTTCACGGATCGCAAAATTGATTGTATAATAGTGAATTTGTAACGTGATATACTACCGCAAACTCAATAGCTCGCAGGTACTTTCCGGAAGTATAGTGGCTGTTACCACTCTAGCTGGCACACTGAATGGAGGGTACGTACTTGGAGACTCACCATCCAGGCTTCAATGTACTTCCCGCTGGAACCAATTCAAGATTTCGAGGATGCAAAAATATACCACCTCCAGACTTAACGGTTAAGATAGCGTCATTAGTTTCATAATTAAGCTGGCAAAAATCCTTTCTTAGAGGTGTCGCATGACGTCCGCCGTCCACCTGCCCGTCATCACTTATCGGTTACTCAAATGTCTCGATCCCTCAAAAAGTTGTTGACCCCTGCTGTAGATAAATTTAAAGTTCCACATGCACATCTGCCTGTCAATAAGCACTTAGGATAATGGAGGGGTGGATCACAGATTTGTAATATTTCCCTAGTTCAAGAAATGCAGGAAACTTGTATATTGTTCAAGTGAATTAATTTTATCACAGTCACACATACGGGTTTCTATATAAATGATGTGGATGAACGCACTGTCTTCTTCGAGTGCTTTTTCTCTTACGAGACGTAACGATTTTCTCTCTTATACCTGTGTTGCGCGTTGAAAGTGACACAGACATAGAGGACCTACAGCTTAACGTGGGATCCAAACCACGGGAAGTGTAAACACTGCTACTCCAGAGAAGAGTTACTAGGCAGAATACCTCGCTGAGAACGACCTGTAAAAATCCGATGTTCCGGCACTGAGAATTGAACGCAAGACCTTCGGTGTAGAAGTCTAACGCGCTAACCTCTAGCCCTCGAGCCGTCGGCCGCTTATACAGATCGTCTCTGTTTTTTTGGAAACATAGGAAATACATGAGTGCAACAAGGAGGTGGGATAAAAGATAGAGAAATGATATATAGGGTTTGGGGAAGGGAAAATAAGTATCCATGGACACCAACAAATAACCATAGATACTTAAATTCCCCACCTTTCATCTCCTACGGTCTGTCCTTGTTGCACTCATTGCTATGTTTCAAAAAAAATCGAGACAATCTGTATACGCACTATCCGTTGGTATAATACCTGTATGTGAAGCGCGGAAGGTTAGGCATGCAAAATGGTTATGTGTTTAATTTTTTGAATATGTTTCTAGTATTTTAAATGGAATAAATCATTACAGTATATATTATCATTATTGAAACTGAACTAGTTTTGTTTCTAATACTACATAACTGCAATTTACAAATAACTGATATTACTCGTAGCAAATAACAATAACTTTTTTCGATAATCTAAAAACTTTATTGTCCTGTGGGTTGAAAAAAAAAATACATGACAACATTTAAAACACGTAGAACACGCCCAATCTAGTCAGGGGTATAGTATACACATTTTCATATTCCCTGTATAAAACTCGTACGTCCCACATGGCTTGATAAATGTTGAATATTCGTCATTGTCTTCAGAAACTAGAAACTAAAGATAATATTAATCCTAAATTATTTTTTAATAGGTACTACATGGTGTCAAGAAATGATATGGTTATTAATGAACGATCTTGACTACGGAAAAGCTGAAAAAGACATAAGACTTCGTTTTCCGCTACTAGAGTAAGTATGAGTAATATAAAAATTTCGAATTTACAACAATAAATATTTATTTTAGAGTTCCTGCATACTTGGATATGAATGTGGCTCAACATTTCTTTGGTGGTCACCCTTGGGAGTATATACAAAATGTACCAAGTCCTCGATGCCTAAAAAGTCATCTGCATTGGTCTTTGTTACCTGAACAACTCAGAAATCAAACCAAAACACCGAAGGTATTCCATTAAACTGAAACGTATCTAGTTAATTCTGATTTTCGTAAATCTGCATTACCAAAGATACTGGATTCGACCCACAATAATTGAATTTTGCATCTCCCAAAGTTGTTCTCATTCGAAATACAATGATTAAAGATTAGATCCTCTTTTTAGTACAATATATTTTCTACTTTTTCAGATAATTAGCATTCTTAGAAATCCCTACGATACCGTTGTTTCCTATTATCACCACTGCCGGCTAATGGAAGGTTATAAGGGAAGTCTCGATGACTTTGCTAAATTGTTTTTGGCAGGACGATGTAAGTAACTAATTTTACTTTCACTTAAAAATTTATACTTATACGTTTATAAATTCACGTAATAATTTGTTCATTCTGAAGATTAAATATATTCGTCACAGTTGGAATCATGATAATTGTTCAGGTTATTTTCTAAATTTGTAAGGTCTTTATTCGTATCAGTTAATATTATATGTACAAATAAAAATATGTATCTACATTAAAAATATGTTTTCAGTCGCCTTTGGTCCGTTCTGGAAATCAATATTGAGCGTTTGGGAACAAAGACATCACTCCAATATACTCTTCCTTAAATTTAAGGAAATGAAAGAAGATCTTCCCGGAGTAATCATAAAAGTAGCAAATTATCTCGGGAAATCTTTAACTGATGAACAGCTTGAAAAATTGGTTAAACATTTAGGCTTCGAAACAATGAAGGAAAACCCTGCGGTGAATCAAGAACGTATGGTTAACATGTACGCCAAAAAACATGGTTTGAATGTTGCAGGGAATGAATTTATAAGAAATGGTACAGTAGGGGGATATAAAAATGAAATGTCTCCTGAACTAATTGAAAAGTTTAAAAAATGGGAAAAGGAGAATTTGTCAGGAACAGATTTAACTATTGAGTGATTTTGTACATGCAAAGTAATAAATTGGTATATTCTTTATGAACAATAGTTTTATTTGTACTTATGGTATTTAAACGATTGAAGCTTGTCAAGTAATACTAAGAAAATGTTATATGCAGAGTGAAAGTATGTAATTAAGTAACGTGTTCTTTAATTAATTAAAATAAAAGAATTACATAAACAGTAAAATTCCAATTAACATTTACTGTGTCTGCTATTTTCAACACTGCCACCTGAACTTGTAATTTTTGGTATTCTAGCAAAGCCAATATGCAAACAATTCTCTCTTATAAAAATATTTGCTAGTTGTCTTTTACATTAAATATTTTGTAAAAGTTTTCAATCTCCTTGAATATTTACGTTTATGAGGTCTATGTGCTTCGTGCTATTATTTATTTAGGATTTATCATTAATATATATATATATATATATATATATATGCTGTGGTTGGTTTCCAGGAATTCTTCCGCGTAGCAACTTCTTGGTCCTGGGACGGACCGGGCTGGTTGTATTGACGACGTTTCGGCAAAGTCACATTT
>JABXWE010010974.1:0-45684 GCA_014611495.1 Limonius californicus | reverse complement strand
ACATGTCAAATTTGGAAAACCTTTAAACGAAATGAAAAATAACCCGCTTATGCCAATTCCACAAGTTTACTTATAATACAAAAGAAAATTTTATTGCTGCCATTGCAATCCTAATATGTTCTGCATTGCAATAATTTGGATACGTCTAACAAAGCCGTATTTACACGTACACATGTCAAATTTGGAAAACCTTTAAACGAAATGAAAAATAACCCGCTTATGCCAATTCCACAAGTTTACTTATAATACAAAAGAAAATTTTATTGCTGCCATTGCAATCCTAATATGTTCTGCATTGCAATAATTTGGATACGTCTAACAAAGCCGTATTTACACGTACACATGTCAAATTTGGAAAACCTTTAAACGAAATGAAAAATAACCCGCTTATGCCAATTCCACAAGTTTACTTATAATACAAAAGAAAATTTTATTGCTGCCATTGCAATCCTAATATGTTCTGCATTGCAATAATTTGGATACGTCTAACAAAGCCGTATTTACACGTACACATGTCAAATTTGGAAAACCTTTAAACGAAATGAAAAATAACCCGCTTATGCCAATTCCACAAGTTTACTTATAATACAAAAGAAAATTTTATTGCTGCCATTGCAATCCTAATATGTTCTGCATTGCAATAATTTGGATACGTCTAACAAAGCCGTATTTACACGTACACATGTCAAATTTGGAAAACCTTTAAACGAAATGAAAAATAACCCGCTTATGCCAATTCCACAAGTTTACTTATAATACAAAAGAAAATTTTATTGCTGCCATTGCAATCCTAATATGTTCTGCATTGCAATAATTTGGATACGTCTAACAAAGCCGTATTTACACGTACACATGTCAAATTTGGAAAACCTTTAAACGAAATGAAAAATAACTCGCTTATGCCAATTCCACAAGTTTACTTATAATACAAAAGAAAATTTTATTGCTGCCATTGCAATCCTAATATGTTCTGCATTGCAATAATATGGAACACGTCTAACAAATCCGTATTTACACGCACACATGTCAAATTCGGAAAACCTTTAAACGAGACAGCAAGCAACCCCCTTATTCCAATTCCACAACTTTACTTATAATACAAAAAAGAATTTTACTGCTGTCAATGCAATCCTAATACGTTCTGCATTGCAATAATATGGAACACGTCTAACAAAGCCGTATTTACACGCACACATGTCAAATTTGGAAAACCTTTAAACGAGACAACAAATAACCCCCTTATGCCAATTTCACAACTTTACTTATATTACAAATGAGAATTGTACTGCTATAAATACAATCCTAATATGTTCTGCATTTCAATAATATGGCATACTCCTAACAAAGACGTGTTTACACCCACACATGTCAAATTTGGAAAACCTTTAAACAAGATAACAAATATCCCGCTTATACCTATTCCACAACTTCACTTATATTACCCAAGAAAAATCTTACTGTTGTCAATACAATCCTAATATTTTTTGCATTTCAATAATATGGAACACGCCTAGCAAAGCCGTATTTACAGGTACACATGTCAAATTTGGAAAACCTTTAGACGAGATACCAAATAACCCACTTATGTTCTGCATTTCAATATGTATGGAATACTCATAACAAAGTCGTATTTACACGCACACGTCAAATTTCCAATTTTGTTGCTGTCAATACTGTCCTAAGATTTTTTAGCATTTCAATAATTTGGAATACGCCTAATTAAGCCGTATTTACACGTACAAATGTCATATTCCTAAAATTTACAAAAACAGAAACTATCAATGCCATGCTTTGTGTATTCAGCCTTAGAGTATACAATTGGGAAAAGACAACATTGTATTAGTTTAAGGTGAAGGGTGTGGAATATTGGGACGAAAGGGGAAATCAATAAATGCCGATAGGCAACCCTCAGAACAAAAACACCATTTATTATATATACACTGGGAATAAATGTAATTACTCAACAAATATTTAAGCCTTGATACAATTTGCTCAAACCAACTAAAATTAAAGAGTTATTCGTTACAGACTGCTCTATAACGTATTAAAAAAGAATATAATGGTAGATTCATATTCTGCAGGTTGCCTATATTCTAAAAATGGCACTCTCACTCTATCTCTCTCTCTCTTTGTATTCTAGGTTAAATTATCTAATGTTTAGATTGTAGATGATGTAGTAAGCCATAACCTAACCTAGCATACAAAAAGTTATACACTTGAAGATAGATTTTATGTTGTGTTAAATATTATAACACTGACGGTCTCTAACTGACAGTGACAATTTAGAGTATGTATGTTGTGGACATTTGTTTTGTGTTTCCAAAATCATTGTAATGGCACTGCATAACACTATACAAGTTTTCCATACAGAACACTTCTATGCTAATGCTCCATAAGCAGTACAATAAGCGTTGAATTTTTGCAAGAAGCCATCCACTGTTTATATATGGAGATTGATCTTGTACAAGTCTCTACTTCACTTGCATACTAGTTTTTGTTCCACTACTCGAGTAGGTACTCCTATTGACACTACGTAAGTACTCAAAAGCAAGTACTCTTGCAAGCAAAACCTGCATAATGTCGTACCACATTCTGTTTATATTATCAGAATTTGTTTTAGGCTAAAATTGTATTGGTGTATTGATAAAACACTAATTATATACTTGTTCAACTGACCAATTGGTATTCCCAAAAACGCCTATTCAGGCACCTCCACCAAGTTTGCATATGTCACAACTACTTCTTTCTATTCTCTTCTGCGTCGAATAATTGTATTGAAAATATACATTACGAGATAAATAGAAATGTTTCTGAAAAGTATTTATATCCGGTAAACTAAAACCAGTTTTGCTAATTTGTTATACTTATCGCAATAACTAATAAGTACTACTGCAATCAATATCGAACATAAACCACCTAACTATAAAGGATATTACCATGGCTGCAACTATTTTAATAGAGATTACATCCAAATTCTACTTTTGCGTTTGGGAAACTTTTTGAAAACACTTTGATAGGAATGTTCAAAATGTTATTTCTTACCACCCAATTATTCTTACAATTTCTACCATTGTAAACATTATACCATAATTCGTTCCTGTTTGGCATCCATAGTAAAACCATTAAAAACTAGTAAAATTTGAAATTAAGTCTTTGCAACTGGACTAATTTCAACATGAAGTTGTTAATAGAAATAAACACATTTATTTTCGTTAAGGCCTCGATAATTCAAATATATGGAAGATTTATATAGCTTTAGTGTGATTTTAACGGTTCACAAATCTTAATAAAACCATTTTATGTGGATTGACTCTTTGTTTAAAATGCTATTTTAAGCACATCTTGATTACAGTTGTGTAGTTGTTTTAAAAAGTATTGATCGATTGTATAGTAATTCCGTCAAATAATAAAATTTGTTTCGCCCATTCTAAGTTTATTATAATACCCTTCGATTTAATTAGCTGAAGTAATTGATAATTTATAAGCGGGAGGTTCTTTATTGTTAATTTTTCCAGCTATCAGTCAGTGTGGAATTGGTCAATTGATAGTGTCTGATTACTGTAAAAATATTTCTTCGTGTAGGCACAACGATTGTTTTCTTTTCCTTTTTTATTATATCGAGGGCAACAAAACACATTGTATGAGTTAAATAATCTCTAATCGTATTCGAAGCTTGACAAAATGGAGGTTTTACTTTACATTATTTAGATTTAGACAATACTGTTAGAAATGTCAAAATATGTTGTTGGATATAACTGGAAAGGAAAATACAGTTAATTTTAACTAGACGTTTGTACAATGACAAACTTGAATAATAGCAAATTATCACTAAATTTTACATAAAGCACTACCACTTATTTTACATTAACCTTGAAATGAACTTGAGACCAAGCACTTATTAGATATAAATCGTTTAGTTTATCTGACATTTATGAACCAATGACTAATTTTATAAACAATATATAGAATTTTCAAATAAACTATCCTCATTCCATATTTTTCAAAATCATTCAATTTTTAAAGGAAAATCTTTAAAGGTCAAAGTTCAACGATTGGAATTTTCTTTGGTAACGGGATTTTTCCGAATTTTTGGCAAGCATGGGTGGGTTGATGTATTCTCAAACAAAAACACATACAGAATTACCTTGACAAGCGTAAAGAAGTTTAAAATAGCTTCCTTGAAGGGCGTCGTTTTCTGCGTATTATCAACGGAAACGAAGAGTCGGCCATTTTGAATTTTCACTTTTGAACGTATTGAACACTGAAAATTACAATAGTTTGTTAAATATTTTTCACTTTTTTAAAATACACACGGTTAAAGGAAAACTTCAGACAGTCCTGGTTAAATTATGAGCCTCAAAGGTCTTTTTTCCTGCAAATCACTTGCCAGTTTGATAGTGAAATTGTTCTAGTGGTCATCCAAAAATAGACTGATCAATAGCAGTTTCGTTATCACTTTTTAGTTTTAAACAAATGTAATTTAATTAGAAATTTTTATTTACTTTATTTTACACTAGACTCGTGAGGAAAGAACAAATTGTTTAATCAGAAATTTGTATTGGATCCTTCTAGATAAGCTTTGTGGAAATTGCTTCTATGGTTTGTGTAATTCATCGTAAAATTAAATTATTTCTGCAGTCATTTAGTTAAGTAATAAAACAGTTTTCTTTAACGTGCAGCAACAAATAACGTAAATTTCAATAAACAGTTATAATTAATGTTGTTACACAACTGTTAAATTAACAGTTAACGTAACGCAAATCCATTCATTTAGTGCATTTTTAGTTATACAGAAGCACTAAAATCATTTGCATCAATCGTCAGGTTTAACAACAAGGAAGTTATATATTTATAGGTTATGCACTTGGAGTTGCCAATAACATTGCAAGGGATCAATAAGATGGTTTTCATTTAGCCAGAAGAAAAAATTTTAATCTGAAAGTGACTTCTAACGTTTTGCTAACTGAAGAAAATTTATTTTATAATGTCTCCAAAACAGTTTCACTTTTAAAAATCGTTACAGCACTATTTCCTGTCGGCCGTGTAAAACCAATCTGAAGAACATTTAAAATTATATTGTTATTCTTCAAATGTTGGCACCGGGTAAATGTTAAGAATCGGAAGTAACTTTTTATGACATTTCACCCAAGATTAAGAGGAAATGTTCTATTTACTGACGGGAAATATTAAATTTTAAATTATTTGTTATAATATTGTAACTTTTTTGTACTGGCAAGTTTGGTACGCGTAAACGCATTTTACGCACAGCTAAGAAACGCACCTACAACGCACTATTTTGGCGGGAGCACTCGCGTGGTGGCGCATTCGGAAATGCACCGGCTGACGGCTTCTGAGCGTCTCGACGCCGACCTAACGCAACACACTCTGGTGTGCGCTTATGCAACATTGCACTCTACTGCGTTCGCACGTTCTTGTCCATGTGCATACTGATAAGCGCATATCCCCAGTTGTTTACACAATTTTAATTTAATTAACACTTTTTGTTTAAGTTTCTCGTATTGACGCAAATTTTGATACCAGATACACGCTAAGATTAATATTTCAATGCTTAGGCAACCCGTCCTGCTAACAACTAAGATCATTGTAAATTTTAGAATTTTGCTGCATGCATTAGAGTTTAAATAGCATTGAATTCGCTAAGTTATATGTGAATTTCGATTTAATCCAGTTGCTGCAAAACACTTTCCTTTGTTCTAAATACATCATGCAAAATGGTGGTTCAAGTGATTGAAATAGATGCATGCAAATATAAGCACTATTAAAAGATTACAGAAGTATTTCACATCGGTTTCTTAACATAATGAACAATTAAAATATGGCTTATAAAAATAAAGTTATGCGACAATGAATACAAGAAAAGCGTATTGTTAAAATTTAGCTAGAACATTAAAGTAGCATTAGTATAGTTGTTTTTAAATTTTTATAATAGAAATGTTAGTACACACAGTAACCCAAGATATTCAGCTATGGTCTTAAAAAATGTAAACAAAAAAAAACTAATAAATAAATAAATAAACCAAAATTAATTTAGATTTCAATATTAGAGACAAAGAAGAAATGATGCATGTCAATCTAAAATGAGCTAAATAACTAATTTAAGCATAAGAAGCTCTTAAAATCATAAAATATTCTTTTTACAATAAGTAATTCAATTTTTAAATAATATTTATGCCTGTGGCATTATGAAAATTTGAATATATAGTTTGTATGATCGAAATATTCTAAGAGGAATGATTCAAATAACTATTGCGTTATTTAAATATATATCGAATTATTCGATAAGAAATAAATTTATTCGAAAAAACCTCAACTTACCGAAATAACTATCAAATTCTTTGAATAGCTATGAAAATCCAGACAAAAAAGACGAAAACTATCCAAAATGATAATTCAATTATTCAAGTTACTATCCAGTTCTTTAAATAACTATGGAACTACTCAAAATAAGATCGAATTAGCGAATAGCTATCCAGTTATTCAAATAATGATCGAATTATGTAAGTAACTACGAAATTATTCCAAATAATATCGAATTATTCGAACAGTAATCTAATTATTCAAATAACTATCAAGTTTCTTAAATAACTAATCGAATTATTTAATATAAAATCGAGTTATCCGTATACCCATGCAATTATTCATATAATTATTGAGTTCTTTAAATAACTATGGCATTATTCCAAACAAGATCTAATTATCCAAATGCTCATCCAGTTATTCATATAACTATCCAGCTCTTTAAATAACTATGAAACTACTCAAAATAAGACCGAGTTATTCGAATGGCTATCCAGTTATTCAAATAATTATGGATTTATTTAAGTAACAACGCAATTCATCCAAGTAATATCGAATTTTCTGAATGGCCATCCAGTTATTTAAATAACTGTGGAGTTTTTTAAACAACTTTAGAATTATTCCAAATCGAGTTCTTTAAATAAACATGTAATTATTCCAAATATGTTGTTCAAAAAACTAGCGAATTATTTAAACAACTACAGAAGTATTCCAAATATAATAGACTTATCCGAATGATTATCCTGTTATTCAAATAATTATCGAATTATTTAAATAACTACGGAATTATTATAAATAAGATCGACTTATCCGAAGGATTATTCAGTTATTCAAATAACAATCGACTTCTTTAAATAACTATGGAATTGTTTTAAATAAGATGGAATTATTCAAATAGCTATCCAACTATTCACATACTTTTTGAGTATTTCAAATTGGAATCGTTTCAAATAAGATCGAATTATCTCGATCGCCATCCAGTTATTCAAATAACTATCGACTTCTTTAAAGAAATATGAAATGATTTCAAGTACAATCGAATTGTCCAAATGACTATGGAATTCTTTAAATATCTATAGTGTTCCTTAAATAACTATTGAATTATTCAGAAATAAGATCGAATTATCCGAACAGTTATCCAACTATTCACATACTTATCGAGTTTTTCAAGTTAGAATAATTTCAAATAATATAAAATTAGCTCAATGGGCATCCCGTTATTCAAATAACTAATTATCCGAATGACCCTTCAGTTATTAAAGAAATCGATTTATTCTAAGAAAACCTCAATGTATTGTAACATGTATCGAATTCTATAAATAACTATGGAACTATTTCAAATAAAATGGTCGTCCAATTGTATAAATAACTAACTCGAATCATTGGAGTACATAAATCCATACTCGCTTATACGACAACTATTTATATATTTGAATATTCATTCAATTTTTACCAGAATAATACAGTCCGAACATCATATAATTTTAATAATGATATTCGATTAACCATATGTTCTATAATGCTTCATTTCTAATAACCTTACCTAAATACTGAAGAATTTTCCTCATATAATTGAGTAATTGGAATATCAGTACGAGATATATAAATTATTCGATAAAGTATTTGAATTATCGACAGCTATGGATAGCGTCAGTTAAATTACTGCAACGCTATATTGGAATATTTTCATTTAGCTTTGTCTAATTGGCTAATATGTCTATTTTTCTATTTTGGTTCATTTACATTAGAAATTCTACAATTTTGTGCTAGTCATCTAAAAAATCGTCAAAACATTTCCTCCATCACTGCTCAATTCAATACAGACCCTTATGTTTTGTGATCTTGTACATCTCGTTTTTTTTTTCAAAAAAAAGTAAAAAACTGCCTTGATAGATTTATTTAATAACCCAAACCCTACGCTATATTGTGAAACAACACTTTGTATTAAGTTCCCTAATAATAAAACTACACATTCTCTAGTTTACATTTCTTAAATTTATCTTTGTTTTCTGCACATTCTTGCCTTCATTTAACTTTAAGTTACCCACAGTTGCAGATGTATACAAATTCACATACAGCTTATCTTATCACTTCATTGTCTATTGTTTGTTTCTGATATAATAGGATCGAAAATAATTTATAATTATCAACAACTTTGACCATATAGGTTAATAATAACCATGCCCACAGTTTCAGCAGATAAGGAAGTGCAACTTTTTATTGAATCCTTCTCTAAAATTAGTAATTGTACGCACTAACTTTATCTAGCTACCAAAACGAAATGTAGTTTACTTTTTAATTTCGTGATACACTTAATGTTACCTTCAGAAAGCGAAAATTAAAAATATTTACAAGCTATAATTTACCCTGAAATTATTTCATTTTTTTTTATAACAAAAGATATCATTTGCATTTATATGTTTGCCTTGCAGGTAGGTAACGTATGTGAAGTTATTTTTATATGGATTCCATCAGCATGTTGATCACAATATGTCAATAAACATATACATTATTTAGAGGCGTATGTAAATGCATACATATTTATACAAATTTCAATATTAATTTAATCGTATACCCTTCTAGAAGTTTGGTTGTCTTAAATATTTACTTATATTAACGCTAATTAATTATAAAGGTGTTAACGTTAATATTTTAACGCTGAAACAAACTAATATTAAGCAGAACTTGATCTTTGATAGTTTAGAAATATATAATACCATTAAAAAGAGTACTTTTTTACCTACACACAAATCGTATCCGTATTAATCACAACAGTTTCATTTCAGTTTCACTTGTAACAAACTATTATTATTTATTTATTAAATACAAGTTTTTGGAGATCATATGATATTTTCCAATTAATTTGATATTTATACACACTAATTCTATCCCCTTAATTAGAACAGTTTTAATAGATTGCATTTAAATACCTGTAACAAACTTGTTTGATTAATTATCGTTTACTAAATGAAAATTGTTGGAAATCATATGAAATTTTCCAGTTATTTTCATATTTCATAACCCAACACAACACATTTTATCCTTACAAATGATAATAGTTTTATAACATACTAAAACAACGACAGCAGCAAACCTATTATCGATAGCAATATGAAAACATAACACACAAAACATAATACAAATTCTATCCCAATAAATGATGAGTAATAGTTCTATAACATTGAATGAAAATGAAATGAAAATGACAGTAGCAAACTTATTATAGTTCACAAAATGAAAATTGTAGGAGATCATATGCTACTTCGAGATATTTTCATATTTAATAACACAGATTCTATCCCTGTAAATTATAAGAGTGTAATAACAATGTATGTAATGACAGTAGCAAAGTATTAATCGTTTATAGATTTATGAAAATTATTGGAGATAATATGATATTTTCCCTATCTATCCTATAAATTATAATAGTTTTATAATAGTATATATAACTGACAGTAATAAACCTATCATCGTTTACAAAAAGAATTTTTCTATTCTATTTATTATATAATTATATATAATATTCTATAATATTTTCCCGCTATTTCCATATTTAATAATACAAATCCTACCCTATAAATTGTAATAGGTTTATAGTATTGAATGTAAATGACAGTAACAAACCTATTATCGTTTACAAAAAGAGCTGTTTTGGAAATTCTATGACATTTTCCAGATATTTCCATGTTTAATACTACAATTTTCTACCCGTATAAAATATTAGAGTATACTAACATGTACATATGTAAATGACAACACCTATAACCGTTTACAAAATAAAAAATTTTGGAGATCATATAATATTTCATTATTTTATCATTTTTAATGAAAATTGTTGTAGATCAATAGATTTTTGAGCTATTTTTATATTTAAAGCTTAAATTCTATCCATATATTATAATAGTTTTATAACTGTATGTAAATGACAGTAGCAAACCTATTGTCGTTTGCAGAATGAAAATTGTTGGAAAACGTATGAAATGTTTCAGCTTTTTTAATAATTAAACACACAAGTTCTACATCTATAAATCATAAGAATTTCATAAGATTTCATGTGAATGACGAACCTATTAATGGTTACATATGAAAATTTTTGAAATATTTTCAAGCTATTTTCATTTTTAAATACACAAATTCCATTCTTATCAATTCTATTTTTTTTTAATTCATTCATACTACCCCCCTCCGGAACCGCTTTCGCATTACTTCGAGAAAATGTGGGCGTCCCTTACATACTAACCATTCATGCAACATGCATCCTAAACTTAACTAAGTGAAATACGATCGGACCACATTTCACTGTAACCTCGAGTGATAGCGCGTAACCGCACTGCTCCACCGAAGTCCCTATCAATTTTAATAGTTTCAAGAGAATACAGGGGCAAAATTATTGCTACATTATCATTTATTATAAGAACATTGTTGGAGATCAAATATTTTTTAGTTTGTTTTTCAGTTTCAATAGATGGTAGTTGAATGGCAGTAGCAGATTTATTTGTTTAATTAATGTTTACTAAATTACAATTTATAGAAGTCATATATTTTCCATCTACTTTCATAATTAAACACACAAGTCCTATTTCTATGAATTATGAATTAACAGTTGCATAAGAATGCATGCGAATAACAAACCTATTATCGTTTACTTCACGAAAATTTTTGGAGGTCATATGATATACATATATATATATATATATATATATAAAAAATTATTGAAGATTATATGATATTTTTTTAGTGGTGGTAGCTCAGTTGGTAGAGCGCTTGCTTTCTGAGTAAAACTTCAATTCTGGCATGGTTTCGAAATCTAAGCATTACTATGTAGATTTATAAAAATTTTGTCTGCAACCCATCTCAGATAATTTCCCAATCCGGCTTGTAACAACCTTCTCTGGAATTTCTGTCATTCGGATTCGACGTTAAACTGTAGTTCCCCCGTGGTTCTACCCAATGATATGATATTTTATTTTTTATCCTTGTAAATGAAAATTATTGAAGATCATAGTTTATTTTTAGCTATTTATAAATTTAAACACTCAAGTTCTATCCCTATAAATTATAATAATTTGATAGTATTGCACGAAAATCATAGTAGAAAAACAATTATCGTTCATAAAATGAAAATTTTTGAAGGTTATGTTATATTTTGCTTTTTATCGTTAGAAATGAAAATTATTGAAAATCATATTACATTTTTAGCTATTTATATATTTAAACACTCAGATTATATATCTCTAAATTATAATAATTTAATTACATTGCATGAAAATGACAGTAGCAGGAACTATTATCGTTTATAAATTGAAACGTTTTGAAGATTATACGATATTTTACTTTTTATCGTTATAAATGGAAATAAATGATCATTTATATATTATATTATATATTTATATATTTAAACACCCAGGTTCTATCCCTAAAAATTATAATAATTTGATAAAATTGTGTGAAAATGACAGTAGCAAAACTAGTGTCGTTAACAAAATGAAAATTTTTGAAGATTATATGATCTTTTTATCGTTATAAGTAAACATTATTGAAGATCATATGTAATTTGTAGGTATTTATATATATAAACACTCAGATTCTATCTCTATAATTATATTAGCTCTTTAATATTGTATGTAAATGACAGTAGTAAAGTAATTATCGTTTACAAACTGAAAGTTTTTGGAGATCATTTGATTTTCTAGCTATTGTCATGTTTGATTACAGATATTCTATCCATATTAATTATATCCATTTAGTAGATTGCATTTGAACAATAGTAACAAAATGGTTTAATCAATTATAAGTTATTTATTATTTATTAATTAGAACAGTTTTATAAGGCTGAATTTGAATAATAATAGTAAATCCCTTACCGTTCGCTATATAAAATTTTTAAAGATGCGATATGCTCCCGTAGCTTATAATAATACAATTCTTGAACAGAAGCAAAAATATAGTCATTGCAACCCTGACTAGTATGTCCAAACGTTAGGCTTAACAACAGCGAAGCTTTCAAACCTTTCTTAATCAAATTTTTTTCCATATTTTTTATTGTTGAAATATGAATTTGAACTATTGATTTGTATATGCATGCATGCTAAAATCTGAGACATTAAGCACATATATCCCATATTTTATGGACACAGCAAAATGCAGTAACGCATATCCCTTTAATAATAGCTCAGATAAATTATACGTTATGGAAAGCTGAACATAATATTGCATTAAGAAATATTATTAGTAACGCTTGAACCGAATAAAGTCTAATCTTTCAGTTTCCGGAATATGCTTAAAAATTTTATCTAGTTGACCAGATTAATTTTTTTTAAATTAAAACTCTACTATATAAAAATTTTAGATGTACTGTAGCAGCTGAAAGAAAAATTATTAGCAAAAAAAGGCTAAACCCTTAAAAGTATTACTGTTTATTTTTTAATTAAGTAATATTATTTTTAAAAAACCTTTAATCAGTTTTCCTACTGACATATCTTATTCTTCCCCGATAGCTTAAAGCTTCAAATTCTCCAATGAGGCAGTAACTTTTACGAAAACAAAATAAAAGTGAAATTACGGGGATCGATAGAGGTTCAACGAACTCGCGCAGCGGAGCGCATTCAACCCGGAGTTTCCGGGACTCGCCAAAATCCGGGACTCAAATGTTTAGTGCACCACGGAAGCCATTCTCTCCTTCTCTAAATTGTTGCTCCTTACCTACACCCTTGACGTTTTTAAAACAATTTCGGTCGGGTTCAACGTCAGATAATACATGTAGAAATGCCTATCGATAACGATATTAACAGTTACAGTTACAAAGAAAATTTGTTTATGCAGAAAACAGATAAATTTCTTACTACCAAAAAATTGTAATTTTTTTAAAACATAAGAAAAATTATTTTAAGGGCAATTTATATAACTAATATAATTTGAAAAATTGTTAATTTGAGATTGGAAAATCTAAAAGTTCAGAAAAGTGATATTTTTCGATTATGGCTAAATAGTCTTAGTAAAAAAATACTTAAAATTAATCTCAACCCGTCAATTTCTACTAATATCATTTAAAAGGGTGGAGTTTCACTCACATTAATATGTAAACCCTCTGAAGGTTCATTCATGAATTTCCCCCAGTTATGAATACTACAATAGGCACTCGGGCCTAATTACTAATTGTCAAGTAAGTGTGATAATTCTTATCAGTTTTACGTTGTCTAGAGGGTGGGATACAGCCGGGAATCGATCGAAATCCCGACTTGCGTGACGGTTACCATGGAAAGTGTTGGCCCAGGTCATGTGGGGTCAAACCCGGACCTTCCGCATGCACATTCTGGTTGTACTACCCCTCCAGTGCTCCCGTTTTGTTTGGGAGTTCACTTAACGCAGCAGTGTGTCGATGAACTCTCAATTTCCCCTGAAAGGAATTTTATATCTGCCACTTTCATCCCCAATGGTAAATAGTTTGTAAACTAAGCCTAATTGTTAAAATTTAAAAACGAAATTCGATGTAATATACGTAAAAAGGTATGCCAGGAAATAATTAAACTATAGTTAAATTACTTTAGTATAGTGATCATAATTTGAAGTAAATATTTAAAAAAACACATTTTAAAAATATAGTAAACCCAGGTGCAGTCGGTAGGGTGCTGGAATTACTGGAAGAGTGGGTTCTATTCCCACAATCAATTTAAATGATTTTGTCAAGTTAAAATACGTTTAGTTGCATGCTTCTAAAAAGCATATCCCCGAAAAATTATACTTAACAAATTTTAATATTATTTTCTTTAAATAACACCCTATAAGTGTGAAATAAGTACTAAATAAGGCGTAAACATACAAATCCGTAAGTATATCTTAAAATAATTCACTATGAATTGTATCCATCATCAGGAAAAAATTAATATTTGAAAACATATAAAAACAAGGCGCAGTCGGTAGGGTGTGAAAGTTACTGAAGGATAAGATTGTTTTTCAAGGAAAGCTAATTCAACTAATTTTTTAAAATAAAATTTTAGTTCATTTGATTCTGAAAAATCGTTCCAGCAGAAAATTAAACTTCATGAACTTTACTAATTTTTGCTTTAAAAATATAGGGCCTTGTAAATCTGACAGTACGGACCAAATAAGACATATCTACGCAAAACCTCAAATACAGATTTCAAAATAATTAATAGAGAACTCTTAAGTACCATTAGAAGAGAAACCCGGCAGATGCTAACAAACGGTTAAAAAATTGGTAATAACTGCATTTTATTACTGTTAATAATAAAGCGTTACGTTCGCTAAAAAGATAAATGAAATATTTAAACGAATTTTTTACCGATGTGTCTGCAAACCACTTACATCAGTTAGGTGTTATACGATGATTGGCATAAATCAGGTCAACCTTGCTAACTGACCAATGGTGAGCGAGAACTTGACTTTCGCACTAACTCGCCTATGTGTGAATACGCCTATTGGCCTTTTGTCCTAAAAACTATGCTTGACCTACAACAAGGCAATTTCCTACATGTGTAATAAATTATGAATTAATAAATAGCGAATTTAGACGGTGGCCGACAGTCCAAATTAAAAACTGTGCATTTGAAAGCAACAGATTGGAATTTTGACGAGAACAACTGGGAAGCAATTGTGCATTATTCGATTACCATTTTAATTTTCATAACCATTACAGATGTAAAATTAATTTATCCTACAATCATAGCTTAAACTTAATACTTAGATATTGCAAAAGTGGTTCGAACACTTCTAAATACATTTCATTCGTAGGGATAAAAAATTCCACCCCACCACACTCAACACTAATAAAAACAGGAAAATGAGGAATTGTCAGAATTAAATCCCCTGCGGAAAATCTAATAACAAACGGCTTCAATTAAATCGCCAACAACAATACGTGTCGGAGTACAAAACACTTGTTAACACTTTCATTGACAAAGTGCTACGTTTCGCAGATATCAACCATAATAATTCCCAGCCCTCGACTATGTCTGAAACGAGTGGAAAAATGATAACAACATAGTCTATCCGGGAAACCGTTGCATTAGACGAAGATCAAAAGCTCTAACCGGGATGTCAACATTGGGAACGTGAGTTCAACGTCCGACACAGTGCGACTACTCCCCTACATCTCCCCACCAGTATTTCCACTTCCGTGTTCTCCTTCGACGAGAAGAAAAAGCAACTGATGAACAGACGGTGCGGTCGGTACATGTACTGACTCCGGGGCTCCGGGAAACTGCTTTCCTCAAGTTATAATTTGATAAACGCATAAGCTTTCAGTATAATGAAAGAAATTTTCCTGCTCTTGAAAACATATTATCGGCAAGTGTGGGCCTATTTACAAAGCTTGAATTTTCTAAGCGGAATTAATACCGTCTTAAACATTCGAAATAGACAATTTAGTATGATCACAATTCTATTTTATTTCGGAAACCATTGTGACAGGAAAATAGAACAAAACAGAATAAAATAAGGGCAGCAAAATGTTAAATATAGCTACTAAAAATAGTACAACAACGCCGCCATCAAAAATAGTGCCCACAGAAATGGTGCTGCCCAGAAATGTTACCAACAAAAGTAGCATAGTTAATAACCTCGCTATTGAAATAACGCCATCAAAAATAGTACTTATAAAGTGTTGCCATTGGCAATAGCTTCGGCAAAAATGGGTTCAAGAAAAAATCAATAATATCCCACCAAAAATAAATGACGGTCAAAAATGTAGTCAAACAATATAGCTTAAGTCAATAGTTGATTCGCTATCATAGTCTCACCAAGCAACAGTCATGCTCAGAACTGTCTCTATTGAAATAGCTTCGAAAAAAGAAACGGCGCCAAGTAACAAAGCTAAAGTATCGCTGTCAGAAATATCATCAAGGAAAATAGACCCAAACATTAACGTTGCCGTCACAAATAAACAAAAGTATCACTTAGAAATATCTTAGGTAAAAATGCTGCCAGGTGATAAACTATAAGCAGCGCCGCCTAAAATATGACCGCAAGAAACAGCGCCAGCAAAAATAGTGCTACTCAAAAGTCACACCATTAAAAATAAGTTCGGCCAAAACCGAACTGAAAAAAAATTAAAAATAGGTAAACCAAAATTGACACGAGACATTAATTTCACCGTCACAAATAACGGCAGCAAAAATAGTGCTGCTGAAAACGGTCGCCATTGAAAATAGCTTCCGCGAAAACAGCGTCGAGTGATAAAAAAAACTATCGGCGCTAAAAATGTCGTCAATAAAAATACCGCCAATCAAAACTGTTGCCATAAAAAAAATAGTGCTGGCCAACAATATCGCCAACAGAAAGTTGCCATAAAAAATAGTACTCGCCAAAAACGTCGTCAATAGAAATACCGCCAACCAAAAATGTTGCCGTAAAAAGTAGTGTTGATCAAAAATATCATCAATAGAAAGTTGCCATAAAAAATAGTGCTCGCTTAAAATGTCGTCAACAACAATACAGCAAAAAATAAGTGGACGCGACTGCCTCCCTGGACTTTCCCACACTGGAAACTGTTCATATCATCTTTATTCAACAGTAGAGTTATTTTCCTGAAAACGGTTGTTCAAGCACTATCCTAAAACCTTGCCTCGTAACGAATAGACTTACAAGGCTTGTAAGAAGTCCCGCCAAATATCTGCGGTGCCCCTTAATTTCCTTTTAATATGCAACCAGGCATACTTCATTCTCTACTATATACGTGATATTGTGACTGCAAATTGAGTTTGCTGTGATTTTATAACAGACAGACATTTTTTAAAAACCACTTTTTTGGATTCCTAGAGACCCAAAACGGATATTTCCGTTAAAATCTCGATTTCGAAAATTAAGTATTAAATACAAAATTTTGATAAATAATTTATAATTTGTTGTTGTAATACCGGTTAAAGAAATGAATGTAGCGCGACAGTATGGCAATGGTTCTGAACCAAAGTGCGCAGGGCTGTCCGTACCGCTAGGCCGTCGCGCGGTCTAACTAGTACCGATCGCTATTGCTACCGAGGTAAAATTTTCTCTAAGTCCCTGGAAATTATATTTTGTAGGGCATAAAAAATCGATTTTTTTATTTTCGCGGAAAAAGATTCTTTGGCGCAAACAAATAACAACCGTTAGAATAAAAAAAATATTTTTCTAAAAAAAGAGGGAGGAGGGGGCCGGTGCGCTTACATATATCCACGAGTGTAATATTTCTTTGCATATTCATATGCTCTATTACGTACTGAGCGATTCAGTGAAAACCCCAGCTTCCTATCTTTTTTTCGTTTATTATTAAAAGGAGTTTGAAAGTTTCAAACTTCCAAAGCTTCGTAGAGGGCGCCCACAGGAAATTACGGAGTTCTTTTCAAAGAACATATGATAGCCCTTTGCTGAGCGTCTATCGACATATGAAATTTAAAAAAATTCCTTGGAGCAGTTTTTGAGAAATAATTTTTTGAAAATTTCCAAAATTTTGAAAAATTCGTAATTTAAAGGCCCCTTAATAATTTTTTCAAAAAACTTTTTATATCACCTCATTTTACCCTTCATATACTATTCAAAAAATAAAAATCATTTGAATCGATTCATCCGTTTTCGAGTAATTGGGCGTTAAACTCAAAATTTTCAAAAAATCATAGCGCCCTTCATTTTAAAGCTAGCGAGTTCGGCAAAAAACTAACAGATTTGTCTTATGACCCTCTATCGTTATCCGCAATAAAAGTTTCAAAATTGTAATCACGAAAAAAGTGATACCAAAAAAACATGCGTAACTTCCGCTTCCGGTTTCGGATTTTTTTGAAAAGCTTATTTTTTCGATGAATTTTCGATACACCCCGGCATTCCAAAGCGCATCAAAATCGGAGCAATACTTTCGGCTGTAGGAGCGTCACATACGTACATACGTACGTACCCACCCACAGACAGACATTTTTTAAAAACCACTTTTTTGGGTTCCTAGAGACCCAAAACGGATATATCCGGTAAAATCTCGATTTCGAAAATTTTCATGATTTCAATACTTACCCTATACCTATAAGGTATGGGAAAGTAAAAAGCATTCACCAAAAATGTCATCAATAGAAATAAAGAAATAAATTCCTGGCCAAAAATATCGTTAAGAGAAAGTTCACCAAAATTGCGTCAATTAAAAATGTTGCCGTAAAAAATAATGTTAGCCAAAAATGTCGTCAACAATAACACTATTAAACAATTTCGCTGCTAAAAAATGTCAGCAACAGTATTGCTGATCAAATGTGTCGCTATCAAAAATAGGGTAGGAAAAGCGGTGCCAGGAAAAAAGCAATAGCGCGGACACAAAACATAGCGTCAGCAAAACAGTATCTCGAAAACGACATCCACAAAAATAGCATCAAGTAAAATAAACAATTAGAGAAAAGTTACCAAAAAAATGACTGATAAATTTTTAAGAAGCCCTATATTTTGAGATGACATTTTTGGCTATCGCCGTTTTTGGAGGAAATATCAGCACCGGCGCTATTTTTGGTATTTGGTATTTTGACCGCCTCGACATTTTCAATAGATGCTGTTTTCCAGGTTTTATTATTAAACTATATATTTCTAACCGTACATGTTATTAGAGGTAACATTTTTGCATGTCGTTGTTGTGTGACAACATATATAGCCGGCGCTGTTTTGGGACACAACATTTTTGATCATCATATCGTCATTTTTAGCTGGCGTCATTTTTGGTGGCAACATTTCGATAGATATTTTTTATGTTGCGCTACTTTCGGCTATGAATTTTTAGTCAAGGCTGACGTTTAATGTGGCAAAATGATTGAGGGGTTTGAATTTTTGATAACAAACTTTTGGGCAACCGCCATTTTCGCAGATGATATTTTTTTGTAGCGCTATTTTACTCGGCGTTATTTCTGGTGCCAACATTTTCGATTTTTGCGGTGTTTTTACTAGCGCTATTTTTGGGAGATAAGTATTTAGCGGGCACTGGAGTTTGCGGCGGCAACATCATTAACAAACTGTAATTTTCCAGCACCACTATTATTACATTCCGTAAAGCTATTTTTGGGAGTAATATTGATTACTCATCACCATGTGTGTCACCGATATTTACGATATTTATGCGCTTGTTAATTTTGAATGAAAATTTTTTAAAAGCATATTTAACCGGAGCGGCAAAATTTTGATTCGGTTCTATTTTTACCAAGCCGAAGCTGTCTTGAAAGTTCTGTTTTCAGTCCGTTATTTACCTATCGCCACTATTTATGCGCTTGTTAATTTTGGATGAAAAATTTTTAAAAGCTGCTTTTTTGACTCGCTCTGTTTTTGACATTACGTCTTTGGCAGTGACATATTTCACCGGAGCGGCAATATTTTGACTCGGTTCTATTTTTACCAAGCCGAAGCTGTCTTGAAAGCTCTGTTTTCAGTCCGTTGTTTACCTATCGCCACTATTTATGCGCTTGTTAATTTTGGATGAAAAAATTTTAAAAGCTGCTTTTTTGACTCACTCTGTTTTTGACATTACGTCTTTGGCAGTGACATATTTCACCGGAGCGGCAATATTTTGACTCGGTTCTATTTTTACCAAGCCGAAGCTGTCTTGAAAGCTCTGTTTTCAGTCCGTTATTTACCTATCGCCACTATTTATGCGCTTGTTAATTTTGGATGAAAATTAATTAAAAGCTGCTTTTTTGATTCACTCTAATTTTGACACTACGTCTTTGGCAATGACATGCTTCACCGGAGCGGCAATATTTTGATTCGGTTCTATTTTTACCAAGCCCAAGCTGTCTTGAAAGCTCTGTTTTCAGTCCGTTATTTACCTATCGCCACTATTTAGGCGCTTGTTAATTTTGGATAAAAATTTTTTAAAAGCTGCTTTTTTGATTCACTCTGTTTTTGACATTACGTCTTTGGCAGTGACATATTTCACCGGAGCGGCAATATTTTGACTCGGTTCTATTTTTACCAAGCCGAAGCTGTTTTGAAAGCTCTGTTTTCAGTCCGTTATTTACATATTGCCACTATTTATGCGCTTGTTAATTTTGGATGAAAAATTTTTAAAAGCTCTGGTTTTTGACTCACTCTATTTTTGACATTACGTCTTTGGCAGTGACATATTTCACCGGAGCGGCAATATTTTGATTCGGTTATATTTTTACCAAGCCGAAGCTGTCTTGAAAGCTCTGTTTTCAGTCCGTTATTTACCTATCGCCACTATTTATGCGCTTGATAATTTAGGATGAAAAATTTTTAAAAGCTACTTTTTTGCCACACTCTATTTTTGACATTACGTCTTTGGCAGTGACATATTTCACCGGAGCGGCAATATTTTGATTCGGATCTATTTTTACCAAGCCGAAGCTGTCTTGAAAGCTCTGTTTTCAGTCCGTTATTTACCTATCGCCACTATTTATGCGCTTGTTAATTTTGGATGAAAAATTTTTAAAAGCTGCCTTTTTGACTCACTCTGTTTTTAACATTACGTCTTTGGCAGTGACATATTTCACCGGAGCGGCAATATTTTGATTCGGTTCTATTTTTACCAAGCCGAAGCTGTCTTGAAAGCTTAGTTTTCAGTCCGTTATTTACCTATCGCCACTATTTATGCGCTTGTTAATTTTGGATGAAAAATTTTTAAAAGCTGCTTCTTTGACTCACTTTGTTTTTGACATTACGGCTTTGGCAGTGACATATTTCAATTGAGCGGCAATATTTTGACTCGGTTCTATTTTTACCAAGCCGAAGCTGTCTTGAAAGCGCTGTTTTCAGTCCGATATTTACCTATCGCCACTATTTAAGCGCTTGTTAATTTTGGATGAAAAATTTTTAAAAGCTGCTTTTTTGACTCATTCTGTTTTTGACAATACGTCTTTGGCAGCGACATATTTCATCGGAGCGGCAATATTTTTACCCGGTTCTCTTTTTGGACGAAGCCGAAGCTGTCTTTAAAGCGCTGTTTTCAGTCCTAAACGTAAAATATGAGAAAACCATTTTAAAGCTGCTTTTACAGATCTTCTGCTAAACTTACAACATACACACCTCTAGAATGTCGAAATTGCATAAAAAGCACTTAATCTGACCCCCAATGATTTTTGAAAACGTTATCTTAACAAAACATCTGAAGAGGTATTTTTACTGTCGCGAATTATTCTGCGTTTTTCTTTTTCTAAACGCACTTAATGAAAAATTTACATGTTATATGAAGGTAAATTACTGATTAGTAAAATATTTAATCAAAAATTAAACAATAATATTCACCATTTCGTTTTCTTCGTACGGAAACGTTTCGCATAAATAGTATTAGAAATATATATTATTCTCTGGAATTAAATTATAGAATTTATTCTTAATGTTTATACATTATAAATATGAAGAATTCAAACTTTATATGGCATTAAATAGTAGCATCTTGCATCTTATGTGTATGTAGTTATTATTATTTATTATTTTTCCATAAGTAATTAAAGATGTCAAATTTTGAATTTGGACGGTTTTACTATGTGATGGGTAATGGAAAAAAATCCATGGAAAAAAATTCAAGACAAAAATCTATGGTATAAAAATCCGGAGAAAAAAATTCAAGGAAAGAAAATCCAGAAAAATAATAATTAATTTGGTCGACTATTTTGACATTATATTACATGGAAGTTTTCGCCGAATAGGTAATCCAAATGCAGAGAGGCTTCTGAAATTTCGGAATATTACATCCGTGTTTCCCTTAGAGACCTAGAATGTCAGTTACGACAACTCCTAGAGAAGACCACACGAATAATCGCGTTGAAGGGAGGAATCACCGTTTCTCGGAGATTGTTGGCCATGGTCATCCTATAAAATACACATTGACAAAAAAATGCGATTACGTAGAAGGAGCATGAGATTAAACACGAACGCTACTCGAACCTTATAAGACTTTCGAACAGTTGGTCATACTATTAGGATTCGATAAGTAATCTTGAATTATACATTATTTTGCAATTTATTACTAATAAGTAGCAAAAAATAATAAAATCAATTATTTTTTATATTTCTGAATTTTCTTCCTTGGATTTTTTCTCCGGATTTTTTTCCTGGATTTTTCCCGGATTTTTTCGTTTTACTAATAAGTAGCAATAAATAATAAAATCAATTGTTTCTTATATTTTTGGATTTTCTTTCCTTCTGGTTTTTCTCCAGATTTTTTCCCGGATTTTTTTTTTCGTGGATTTTTTCCTTGATTTTTACTATGTATATCCTATAAGCATTCCAGGGTATGAAAGTCCGAAAAAATCAAACTATTTTTGGTTGGTATTGTTTTCGGTGGTTTCTTTCCTGGGCCAGTTATTATGCGGCAACATTTTTCCGGATGGTTTTCTTTCCGTTTATCATAGGCATCAACATTGCAAAATATACCTGGCAAAATATTTCAAAGTTCAAAGCACCAAGGTTTGTATTAATCGAAAACAAGCGGATATCCGTTCAAAATACTATGGATGCCATTGGCATGCAAATCGTACCGAAAATTGTCATGTTGCCTCCAATATTTTCCTTTAGTTAGATCTCAATTAAGAATCATTGGAACAGGATTGAAGAAGACTAACAAAAAATAGTTCAGTCAACTAACCGTTCCACCAAAATGTTTGCTACTAGAAAAGCTAAGTAACTAACAAGAACGGCGGCTCATTTGTGTGTCAACAAAACTTTCCACGGCACTTTTTCTAAGAATTGGCAATCTTTGCTTAGGGATTATATCGGTTCTTTTTGTAACAACTTCTGGGGCATACTTGACCACTAAAACCCTTTGAAAGTACGTCAGTAAGACAGCTGTCTAGGTAAACTTCATCTATTTTACTTCGTCAATCACAAACTAGCCACCCAAATTGTTTGTTTGTCTGCAGAAATGTCCAGCAAACACACTTTGAAGATTTGCTTAAGAAATCCTAAAACTATTCATATTTCAACGTCCACAGGATATAGAACTTGAATTATAAACCATACATATTTTCCGCCAACAATGGCAGTGCCACGTAATTCGCGATTATGCTTTCGCCCACATTTGTTGGACGTTTTTAAAATTTAGATCCGCTTGTACAGTTATATACCGTCATTATATCATCGGTCACCGTTAGGATAACTTGTGGGTAGAGGTAGGTCATGGTTGTAGGGCTAAAGGCAGGTGTTATCATTTATCTTCCATTTAATGGAAATAAGGGCCTGCATCCATTAGGTTAAGTTGTAACGCTAGTATACCTTTTAAAATCCCGTTAGGCGGACCGATTTAAAAACAAACAACAAGTTTTAGGACTTGGTTATTGTCCCACCATAATTGTTTTTATTTAAATATAACAAATTGTTAAATATTTTATAAAATGAAGTTTAAGTACATGAAATTAATTTTTTAAATTGTTAGGTGCGCCTTAATATTTTTAATAAATTTGAAAATTAATTAAAATTTTCCAATAAAATAGTACTTTAGGAAAAGAACTAGAAGTTTGTAGCGACTAGCAAAGACATCCAAAGTCAACTGCAACTTACAAATACAAGAGGACGTTGAACTGCCCCAGTGTCCTACTAACGCAAAAGAAAAGTTAACCATTAAAATCGAAGATTCTCGAAATGTGTGCTGTGCGTTACATCACACTTGTTTAAACTTTTGAAGCAATTTTCAATCTTTCTGTAATTATAAAATAGTGATAATCAATAATTCGGCCCACCACATAAAGAAATACGTTGCAGTAGCTCTTTTAAAACTGGAAAATGAAATTTCAATTATTGTTCATAAAACGACTCTTTTAAGGTTTCTTTTCCAATTTTGTAGTAAAGTGTATTTAACAATAATGACCTTAGAACCAAGACCTAACAGTTTTTACCAACATTCAAGAATAGTCTTTGGTATTATTTCCGGAACTTTTTTAGACCATAGTTTACTAAAACACATTTAATACATTTTAAAGTGTTATATCTTCCACTTAACAATGGTTTTCGAAAATTGTAACTCTTTATTAACTAATATTAAAAGTTGCAGACCAAAGTGCCATATACAAATCGTCACAGTATCGTTTGCAATACCAATTGAATGTGTACAACATACTGTATATGTATGCGGTTTAATATTACTGTCATATGTAGTTAACATAAAATTTGTCTTCCTGTGTTTTACAAACGAAACAAAATTTTAAAAATAATTAATTTCGGATATTTCTATCGATTATAAACAAATAAGTCTATAAAAATTGTATTGACGGTAGCATAATCTGGTTTCATAGTGTAAGCTAAGTTGCGGATTATACACAAATATGTATAGGCAATTTCCACCTTTCAAAAGCTTTAGAAATCTTCTACATATGGAAATATGATTATGTAATGTAAAGCATCATTTATACTGTAAATTAAGGTTATAATTTAATGCAGAGCTCCCTATTACTAGGTTTACATGGTATATAATAATAAAATACAGAATTGCCGAATTTCGTGTTGCCGAATTACAAAAATAATATTCAGATTGTAATTTTATTTTATAACTTAGGTGAAGTTATGGGTTAAGCGTAAACATAATATAGGTAGTTCCTACCCTTTCCAAACCTCTTGGAAATCATATATGTGCAATGTGCATGTATAAATATGGCTTTGTAAAGACTCACCTTATAAATTGAGATTTTAATTTATTGCACAACGCGGATATGGTATAAATTATAAAAAAATTAGCGCATTTCATATTATTAAAATACAGAAACATTATTACGTATGTATCGACTGTAATAAAAAAAGTATATACCTATACATATATAACGTAAATGAAGTGCGATATGCGTAAAACCTACAGAAAGTCATTTTCAAAGGTTTTCGAAATCTGACATATGTCTGTTTAAATATGGCTTTCGAAAGTGTTTTTATACTTTAAATTGAAGTTATAATTAATTACAGAATGTACTGTTAGGAGCTTTATGTAGAACAAAATTATAATCTAAGACAGTAATATTTTGTAAAATACAATATGTATTTTTTTCATGCAGATCTAATATATATATGTACGTGTAAACACGGCTTTATAAAATGTCATTTGTCCTGTAAATTAAGGTTATAATTTAAGATATAGCGTACTGGCATCCGTATTTTATGGTAAAAATTAGAAGTTGAGATTTAAGCGCATTCCATATTGTTCTTCTTCTTCTTCTTCGTCTGTCTATACGCCAATGTCTAACATGCCAACAGGTCGTACTGATGTAATACAAAATAATATTAAGGCCACACGGCCCGCAGTATAATATTCATTTGTAATATAGATGAGGTTGTTAACAGTTTCTGTCTTTTTCAAACGTTCTGGAAATCTAACGTTTATTCGTGTAAATGTGGCTTTGGAAAGTGTCATTTACACTGTAAATTGAAGCTATAATTTTATTACAGATTGTATTATTAACAGCGTTATATGGCACATAATTATAAAACGATAATTGGTCGTATTCCATATTGTTGGAATACTAAAAAATATTATAATTGTATTGACAATAGTATAATTTTCTTGGTAATGTAGGTGAGGTTCTGTCTGGATTGTATTCATTAAGGCGATGTTGTGTATATAGTACTTTTTTATGTCAAGTATATTCTATAGGAGATACCAATATAGTATAGTAGTATCTGATGTTAATATATATTAAATTATTGAAACAAAGTGAATAAAATTAAGAAAGTCAATTCAGCAAGCCTATAAAAAAGCTATTCCCGTTCTGCAGTCAGCTGTAATGAGCGCTGAATTGAACGACATTACCTGTAGTGTCAAACTGTGTAGACAGTTCAGGCGAGTTTAAAATTTGGACCCCAACAAAAATGTGGAAATGAAAAGTTATTTAGTTGCAACTGATTTGTAATTTATAAGATCAAGTAAATTACAGGTTTTCGTCAAGACTTTCTTTCTTTTGTTACAATTTTCATATTGTCAGATTCTAACTTAATATAGAAGGGACAATCCATAAGGCTACTGCAATGGACTTTTTTAAAAAATTCACTTTGTATTGTGATATACACACACACATATATATATATATATATATATATATAGTAAATATATTGGCATTTATACTGTAAAGTGAGGTTATAATTTCAAATATAGCCTAGTGTCATCCGCTTTATATGATAAAATTAGAAACTAAGAATTAAGGTCTTTCAATATAATACAAAATTATACTGAAACTTTATCGAAAATAGTATAATCATCCTCTGCGGTATAGATAAGGTGATGGAAAGTACATAAACAGATTATAGACGGTTTCTGACTTTGTAAATGCTGTTGCCAGCGCTATATACAGTAGGTACAAAATTAGAAAACGTATTGTTGAAATGCAAAAAATATTAAGATTGTATAGACAGCGGTATAATTTTCTTTTGAAATATAGGTTGGGTTGTAAGTTATGCATGTGCAAATTCAGGGTATAATTTCTGAGACAACGTATTATTAGGGTTACTGTCGTACTTTTATCCCATCAAATATCACATTTAACAACAAAACTTTTAATCAATTTTCACAATAAAAAAAATTGTTATCCGTAGCTCAATATGTGCAACATAAGATAAATATGTCACACAGGAATCGTTTTAAAATGCGGTTACTAGTATATTAAATCAGTTTCTTGTGGTCCTTGAATATTTAATTGCAATTATTTGGCAATTAATGTAATTGCTTAAGTCAGTGATTGTTTATACAATTAGGTTTTGATAATTCGCACCTTCTATATTCTAGAATCACTAGCCAACAAATTATAATTATCTATGTTTTAAAACGGTATATGTGTATATCAAAAATTAAACAGTAATCAATCAATACATATAGACACACAACATCCACACGCACATTCCAGAACCAACAAACTAAGTTCGACGTAACAAGAAAGTAGGTTAGATTCTGGAAAACAACAAGAAAGTTTTTGGACTATCACGTTACACAAAATCTAATTACGTCACACATCCTACGCATACTTATCCTACTATTAATGTCAGTAGGTGTATTACTCATGCAAAAAGATAAGAAACTAGTCTCAAAACTGCCTAACTATGATTAGATTTACGTACTGCCATTGATAAAATCTTGTTTATATTTTGACAACAAACCTGTTTGGTTGCTGGCACGCTTAATCATCCTGAAAATTTATTTAATTTATTGCAATAATAGTAAATGAGTATGCTATAGTGCCTAGAATACAAAAAAATCAAAAAAAGTTAGGTTTGTGATACGAAATATTTAAGCTCCTAAGAAGATTAAGGACTGAAGAAGAAAACTTAGTTGTATTATTAAAAAAGTTAGTCAAAAATAATATCTCAACAGTAGTTATACGTAGTAAATAGTGAAAAATCAGAAGATATGAAACGGATATAACCGAATACTTAGGCCATTCAAAATTTACAATTATATCCACACATCTTCAATTTCATTTTGTATTATTATAATTTCAAGACGAAATGCCTTTTACAGCCATCCTCACGTAAAAATAAAATACATTTGCAATTCTAACATTTACGGTTCCGTGACTTTTATTTCAATGGGTTTCGCTTCTGACGCTGCATTAAGATCTCCACAATATTAGATCCAAAATAAAGTAAAAAAGGATTATTTAAAGTATATAAGCACAGCAGTGTTAGGTAGAACATTACTGAGGTCAGTAAAATTACGTAAAACCTGATGAAATCACTTGACATCAATTCCAGACCATTGGAAAAACTGACTCACCATGAATAATTCGAAACAAGATTCATAGAAGACTCCTGAATACTAGGGTAAAAGTTTACGGGTTTCTTTAGGACTTTCTCTTTGCTAAGTATTACTTTGCATGGAGGCCCTGTGATTTAAGTTTGGAAAATGAGTTAAGAACTTGGAAGTCATTTTTTATACACTGACATACCATGACAAATCCAGTTCTAACGTAAATATTTGAATTTTGTTTTGGGCTGTAACTATATATAAAGTTCAAACCGCTTAAAACAAGCTCGAGTTCAACGTGATCCCGGATATAATGTTAAATGTTTTGATTTGCTTTGTTTACTGTGTTGTATTTCCGCTTGGGGCGATTACTCCTCCCGGAAACAACAAATATTTGTAGTATTTTTAGGTTGTATGTTTTCAGAAATATTTACCACTAAATAAACGCGCATTTGAAACACCTGGATTATAACTTAAAGTTTTTGGAATATTAGATATTTATGTGCTTCATACACAGGCACGAAAGGTTTATTATTGCGTTGTAGATATCCTTTTAGAGGGCCGCGTAGTGGCTGAAGCGCTTGACTTCAGAGTTATTCTATCAATAGTTTAGTTGTAGTTGGGGCATGGGATCTTTCAGGGGGGGGGGTCATGTTAGACCCGCGTTATGATAAGAAATCTCCTAACCTGATAAGCTGGGTGGGCCTGGAATTAAAAAAAAGAGATATCCTTATGACATTTATCTGAGTAAAATTTTTATAAAATTTAAGTAATATATAGATTCCTTCAAGTTATATCGTTATTGACCCAGCGAAGGGTGCCCAGTAGTCCCTGGTTAATATTTAACAAAGTTGTAAATGCAGGTAAAATAACCGACCGACTTTAGGAATTTCATTTGAAATTTGAACATTTTCAAATATTCATTTTATTTAGATATAAATATTGATTTACACTTTTTAATAATAATAAAATTACAACACAAAATTATAGTTACATAAAATATACTATTTTCCTGGCGTATCTATTTTACACTGACTGAAATTGTCTATCCAACTTTTCTGTCCAATATCGTGGGAGTCTTGCCAAGTTTCGCCTAAGTAACATACATTTCAATTTTCTGGGCGACATGTTGCGATGTTCTGGAGATACCTATTAGCGGCGCCATGCTATTAATTTATTTGATTCCATAATAACTTGACGCTTATTTATAGATTTATTTTTAAATCCCATAGGTTTTAATTCCTAGCAATGTACTTTCGGAATACTTTATAGCAGTATAATCTTCATTCAATCTTGGATTTAGCAATTTTACGTATGCAAGCAGTTTTCCAAGTACATTTGATATATTTTCCGCCGAATTAAATGTTCGCTATCAGTACACGGTGTCCGCGTTTTCAAATAAATTATAAATAAATATCTTCTTCGCACAGAAGTCCATCAACTACTGATTTGTGCTGTTTACTTCTTAAGTTTAAAAATTATGTCATTAAGGCAGCGATGTAATCTAATCTCTGAAAAGTAACTTATTACTCATGTAAGATAATTAAGGAAGCTAAGTGATACATACTTTACTAGGTTTAACATAAATAAGAATAGTTCAACTAAATAGGTAATCTTAAAAAATGAATTAAAAACGAAGAAGGGTTGGTTCTTGCTTGAGTCACAACCCCTACTTGAATGCGGCCGGTGCTTTAAGCTGAGTTACAAGCAGCTTGTAAACCCTTGTCCTACAAGTACCATTTTAAAGCGGATAACGGTATAATTTGAAGTAGACTATAATTATGTATGACTTGGACGTAATCGCAGGGATTTAAGATTTAAACCACAACAACTATTAAAATTAAGAAAGTAATTATTACACATCAATGCTAACCACACCTACAAAGGGACCCAAAAAAAAAAGGTTTATAATGGAAGTTACAGCTACTTTTCTTCAAGGAGATCATTTTGTCCCCAACTCCTCTATTAGTTTATAAAATTATGTACCATATCAATTGTATAATGTATTTGTTACTGCTGTACTGTACTAGCTCAGTGAATTAAAAAAGCATGCAAAGAAGGGTTCTCTGCCTGGCGTAGCATTCAAATTTAAGGAAAATGTTTACTTTATTTGCATGTACCATTAAGTTCTAAAGCACTATTTTTTATAAATATGTAAGTCATTTAACATAATTATAACTAAATAAAACCTTACAGCATACAAAACTCACTCATTATGGTAACAAAATATTAATTAAGGCGTTTCCTCTGCACATTTATCAGCACCATCAAACGTTGTATCAAAAATGAGTTGCACTTAGCAAAAGGAAGTACTAATTAATTCGTCACTTTTGATAATGAACTCCACGTAAACAGCCAAGGTGCTAATGACCAGCGTTATTCTTTCATCTCCGTCTGATTCTCTCGGCGTGAGTTTTGTGGTTTTACGCACGAGCATTCACTACGAGTGAGGAGAAAAAAATCATATCTGAAGTCCTCGGAGGAATTCCATTAGCTAAATTTAGTGACGTAGTTGAGGTCGGGGCCGGTCAATTTCGGCGCTCATTGCATATCAAGAATTTACAAGCCAATCGATGACATCTCCAAATACTATAATAAAATGCAATCTGAAGCGCATAAAAAGTGACTAAAATTACGACCAAGATAACATTTGGAAACGGGTTCCTGGTTTAGCGACCGTGAGCTTTACGTGCAAGTGACGCAAGGACGACCCAATATGACACCGAGTTCGATGAACCTCTGTATATAAGTATCAACAACATTATATACTTTTTATTCCGTACGTATGTTTGTTTTCATAATGCTGAGTATTACTACGTATCAAAATAAATTTGAATGCAAATTTTTACTCATGTATTCAGGGTATATGCAACCCTTCATTTAAGTGTCGATGCCGTTTCTCGTTAAGCCATAAAAAGCTTAATCAAGGTAGGTGTGTGAAGGTCTGTGTATCTCTTTGGCAAAAACAACCTCGTTAGTATGACTGAGATGATCGAACAGAAATTTAATAGGTTTTGTCCTAATACTAACATTGCGATAAGCATAAACAGCAACTCTACTGAATATACTAATTAATCTATTGTTATGTTTATCTCCTAGATTACATTTCTACTTCAGTTATCCCACTGCAATAATTTTACAATCCTTCCTAATTTGTAAGATATGCTTCTGTTTGTTAGTTTATCTAAGCATTGATTCGTGCTACTATGATCGAACACCGATGCTGGAGAGCGTACCGAAAACCCTTACATTGGTTCTTCTAGTAACTGTTTCCATCAAAATCTCTTCGAGCTCTTTTTACCACTGTTCTTGACTTTTTATAAAAGGTCTTAATCATTTCTAATTTAAAAAGGAATTGAATAATATTCCCTCAGTAAAACATAAGTCTTAAATGTGCTATTTCCCCAACAACTTTTGCTGTAATTTTTCCTCTATCTTATTATTTAACAAATTAAACTAAAACAACATAATTAACCGATTAGGACTACAAAAGTCAGCGAGTAAAACTTTTACGGTCTGGGGTTCAGTTCCCAGAACTATAGCATCAGATCTCTGTCCACCGTTCTGCCTCGCAAAGCAATGGCTAACCAGGGAGGTATTCTACCTAAATAGTAAATCTTCTCTAAAGTAGAAGTGTTTACACTTCCCATGGTTCTGAGCGCAGGTTAAGCTGTAGGTCCTCTATGCCTGTGCCATTTTAAAACCCGCACGCAGACGCACGAGAGAAGATCAGAAAGAAGTACACAAAGAAGAAGAATATGCATAGAAGATATATTGAAAAATGTATAAACAAATTACGAAATAGTTTCATAAAATATTGATGCTAGAAGATAAAAAGTATTTTATACGTATAGTATCTTTCTTGTTCTTATTGTACTTGTTTATTATGTTTTTTCCAGAATTTATTATATAAACTACATCTACGTGTATATCCGATTAAGATTACAAATTAATATAACAATATTGGCTGGAAAACTTTATTAATCGGAGAAGCAATATCAAGAAAATGGCAGTGCTTTCGTTTAAACGTATAGTTCTTTTTCTTGATATACCTATCTTTTATTATAGTTTTCTCCGGCTTTATTGTTATTTTTTACAAACTAAAACCACGTAAGAACCTGATTAAGATTACAAATTAATTTAACAATATTGTTTGTAAAAAATTATAGAGAAACTAGAGACGCATTTATATATATATATATATATATATATATAATCAGCTATACTTCGTCTTCTTGTTGCTGTATTTGCTATCTAATAGCATCCTTTCTATTAATTCTGTCTCAGTTTTATTATTTTATTTAAACTAAAATATATGTAGTTGATTGCATCAAAATACCTATACTAAAAATTAACCAGTATCAGCTAAACATATACTTTGGTATACAATATTTTAAACGGCTTTATTATACTTAACGGATTTGTAATGTATAACATAGGTACAATTAAGCAACAACCAGTTTACAATTATCTTCTTTCATATATGGTTTGTCATGTATTTTTATTTTAATGTGGAAAGGTTAACGAAAATTTTGTAGTTTTACACGTCAACTAAAAATACCGTTTCAATATCAATACTAATATCAAAGAGAATTACTTCAATAGCCAAGAGCGTTAAAGGATATTTCATAATATTCTGTCCTATCGGTGTATTAGCATTATTGGTTCTATCTCTCTCTATTTATTAAAATATTTATCCCATTAGAGACTTAGCAATCTTCTCCTTCAAGTCTGAGTTATGAGTTTAAAGTACCACGAACATACAGGACCTACAGCTTAGGTGCGTCCCGAACTACGGAAAGTGTGTAAACATTTCTACTCGAGTTATCAGAAGACAATTATTACCAAATCCATTTGATAGATAAAGAATTTTATAGCAGGAAGCAGTTCCTACCCACAAACTTTTAACAATATAGCTTATTATTTAATACATATTTCGGTGTTTGGTAAGTTTCTTTTAAGCAGTGTTTCTCAAAATGTAGTACGCGGACAGAGTATGCGAGCACTCGTGGAGAATGCCCTGCAATGCATCCACAAAATACAACTAAAATACCATAGTTTCTGCTGGTATACCATATATGAACTGTAAATTTTTTCTAGAAGATAGGACAACCCCCAGATTTGGGATATAATCATGGATTAAAAAGGATCGGAAACCAGGCATTTAAACAAAATAATGTACACAAAAATCTCATTATCAGAAAATTACTTGAGGTACAAAAACAAGCTATAATGGTTAATCTCTGGTTGATCTCTAATCTTGACATGACTCACAGATAAGCTATTGGAAACTATTTCACTTATCGCTTATGGTACTTCATATTGGCTTTGCCCACATTTCAAAACTGCAAACCGTACATGATTTTATGATAAAAAGGAAATCCGATACACTTACATAATTCTGCATAAATTGTACAAAAGCCTGGTCAAAAACTTCGTCTATAAAAAATTTATGCGGGAGTATTTTAAGACAGATTTACATACAAAGCTTATTGTAGCAGCACTCAATTCTAAGTTAAAAATTCTGCTACCAAGCTGTGGTTAAAACTGTTCATTTCTTAATTACAATTTAATTTGTTATTGATTAATTAGCCGAAAATAATTTAATTAATGCAATTTCGAAGAAGTGAAGCCAGAATCAAATCACGACAATAATGCATCTTTCTTAGTAGATCGACTGCTTTTAAACAATGTTTACTCTTCTTCTACATTACCGGGTTAAATTTATAATGAATGTAGTGGTTGTAATACAAAATAAGGTTAAAAGTATAATCGAACTCGCATTGCAAATTCACCCAAATCAACAACACCTGTATATATGCAACGAACCTGCTTTTAATTGCACTTCCTTGTTGATAGTATCCAAAAGTTCGAAATATCCTTTACAGTTCATATCCTTGCCATGGAAACGCTCAAAATAACGCCCACATTTTGCAAATCACTCAAGTTTTACACAAAATTTTAGGTCCATTGAGCACTGAAACCAATTAGGAAAAATCTGCTTCACAGTTTTTCTTCAGTTATCTTAATCCTTTTGTTAAAATTAAAGTCATCCACCATGAGATCCACTTGAACTAAACTAGAACTGAGAATTAGTCCAGAAGAAATCCCAAACTAAATTTAACTTAAGTAAAAAGGTCCAAATTTAATTTTGATTAGATAGCCTGTTTGATAAGAGTCCTTATTCACTTGCAATCACAGCCGCGGCCGGTCCGCGTAATGTTTATGGTGAATCACAAAGCACGGAAGCACCTGTTAAGACCGCATGGTAAGGGCAGTACCAAACGCACCACTACACTCTTCCTTCTTCACAGGCGTTTTCAAACTAACCATGATACAAGTTAAACTTGACCCTGATGGTTTTCAAAGTGAGCGCCATGCGGTGATAGTTGGAAGCTCAGTTAACGGGAAATCGGGTCGTTCACCTCCGAATTCTGAGTTGCCCTCAAGAAGCTGTTGCTTGGTTGCTGCAGCTCACGTTTGAGGAAGCTCTTTTGATGTTTTTGTCATCATTTTTGGGTTCACCGATGATGATTCGTTGACTCGCTGATAAGGTGATTTTTAGGCAAATTGCCGTTTAACTCGTTTCCGTGGTTCTTAACACCAGCGACAGTACTTACCGACTGTTGAATTCCTTTGTTTACCAATAATCGATCACTTTTGATGGATAACTTAAATACGTGATGCAATCCAGATCGTTGATCTTGAACTCGTGGGCTCTGCCCTCATCGATAAATCAACGGAATTTTTATTTTCCACCGAGCACGCCAAGAAGAGCAACATTCTCTTTCTGTAACGAGAAACTCTGAAACACACAAACGTATTCAATATTATTAAGTATATCAAACGCATTCAAAGGTGTTCTTAAGAGGTTCGCTCGCCTTTTCAAAACAAACCCCTAGACTTAAAGAAATTAAAATGATAGCACCTGCATCCTTGTTTGCTATTTCAGCATACAATTTGCGAGAATTTCGCATAAAATTGACTGAATAAGTAGATTTCCTACGAATGATATTCCAATAGAATCTTAGAATCGATTTTAGTTATTCGATCAAACAAAATCGAATTCTTGCAACTCTGGTTTAAAGTGAAATGCCTTTCTCTTATTAATTCGTTGACTCACAGAAATTATACTTACTGAACTTGCAATTCACTTGGTTATACAGTGAATGAATTAAAAAATGCACTCTATTTTACCAAAGACTTAAAAGTAGTTCTAAAAACAATTTAGACAAAATAAGAAAAATACAATATCAATCGCGTTTATGTGCAACTGGAGCTGTTACAATTATTTAAATAATTTTCAAGTCGTTAAACAAGGTTTATTTAATATACCTAATAGCATTGAATCATTGCATTAACAAATCTGTACACGCCCTGTATTTTAAATACTTATCAGCTTTAAAGCAGTGTGCAACAGGTTTCGTGTCTGCCGCATCATTCATGTCTTTTGGATTCTAATCTAAAAAAATCCAGTGCTTTAAATATATAAGTATTCAATAATATCATTTAAATTATTTGTATTATACACTAAGCATTTTTAAAGCAACCTGTGACCTCGCCTTTACAAAGAAGGCTGAATTCGCAGAGTAATATTAATCCCCTTGATTTGGTGAGGAAACACTATTGGTAAATTTTAATTTTTATAACGTGGCTTACAACTTTTTCCATTTGGCTTTTATTTTCATACAATAAAATGTATGGTTTTCAAATTTAATACTTCATTTCTTAGATTAAAAACGGGATACGCCATACATTGCATTAAATTGCTATTATATTGCTATCTATATAAACAGAACTGTGATAAACCAAAATATACGGTATTTAAGCAATAGAAAAATTTAGCTTGATGGTCTAGAATAGTCAACTCTAGTTGCAAAATAGCTTTATATTTGATTACGAAAAAACTATACTTAACGCATTTTTAACATCATTTAAACGACACACGGTAGAGACAAATCTACAGCAATGTAGAACAGAGATGGTCAACCGCGGGCCGCCAAGCAATAACCTTCCCCTCAATCACAAAATTTTAGTGAAGTCGCAGATTAAAGAATAGCCGCAATCTACGAGTAAGCAGCGCTCCCAATAATAGAAATATAGCAAAAAGACAAAGAACCAGACTACCTTAAAAAAATCTCAATAATAATTATCAGCTGCAGTTATTTGCTACCAATATCAAAGGATACTTCGCCGCCCACTGCCGAAAGAGTAATACAGTAGGTACTCACTTGGGGGCGGCGACGTCTATCTTTTAAACTATATACAGAGGATACCTTCGCCGAAAGGCGGTCTTGATCTATGTATCGCGCTGCCGACCCGACAACGGCCAGGAGCAGTAGGCATGTTCGAGAATTAGGCGGCCCACATATATAAAAAGCGCCCATGTCGGTTCCCCATTAGTTGTCAGTTACACTTACAAGTATCTAAAGTGATGCCAAATAGTGTTTTTCTTTAATTTTTTTTTCTTTATTTTTTTCTATTTGTTGTTATATGAACCTTGATTTAGATAAATTAATAGAAAATTAACTTATATGGATAATTTAAAGCTATTTTATGCTTTACACCTGAAAAATAAATTGTTAAAACCAAGTAAAGGTCATGTTCAATGATTGTTTGTCATCTTCGTTAATTTTGGTTGGGTTGATCCGGTGTCTACCTTTGAATTCTCTGTTTCGTTTTACTTGTTCGTAGTCGCAATAATTGTATGAAGATATTAGAGGTATTTGTCAAACTTGACTATGAGTTTAGTTTTGAGATTTGTGTGTTATGTCCGAAAACTGTCAACTAACATGTAATTTAAGGAAAATGGACCTTTCAATTGTATGTTTTTTTTTGTGAGTAATATTTGGATATAGGTGTGAAGAACATTTTAATAAGATTTTGACAATCCTTTGTTGTAATATTATGAATTTAAGGTGATTTATGTTTAAAATGAATACGAATTTTGTTAAAAATACAATTGATCGGCCTTGTGAGACGTCAAAACATTCCTTTTTAAATAAGGAATATGGCTATAATTTCAGTTTGATGTAAATGATATTTTCAAAAAGTTATTTAAATATTTAAGATTTGGTTAATTTGTGTTGATTTCATTCTGCTTTCCCACTGGTTGACGAAGTCACATATTCTCTGTAAAATGTACTTATTTTTATTTGTATTATGATGTTGTCATGGTTACTTTAAAAAAAACAACAATGGGTACTTGCCATGAAAATCTCAAGGTGAACAGACGCTCGCCTGGCTAGTCAATTAGAATTGTAATTTTCTGTGTTTATTATATCCTGTTTGAATAAAGCTATGCTATTAAGTGTTACTGTTCAAATCAGCGCTGCTTATTATTTATCCCGTGTGGAAAATGGATCGAATTCGGTAAATTAGCCGAAACTCAAGAATTTGGGGCGGAGTATCAAAGTTGCGTCAGTAGACTTTAGTTTTTTTTTTTTTTCGATATATGTATTTTGTTTGTATTTGCGTTTGACGTTTAAAACGTCAACAAACTTCAAAGTTAGCAATCATCTACAAGTTGAACTAAACTTTAATAACTGTTAATTATTTGGAAGATATTCGCATCATATTCTGGAACTGCAACTGGAATAGCAATCGAATTTAATTTATAATAAATTAAAGCAAATAAGTAGCATCGAATCAACAACAATTTGAAAAGTGAAGAATGTTTGAGGTTAACAATTTGAAAAGAAAATAGAAGGTGCGCCGTATTTATTAGTTTTACGAGTCCAAAGTTTTTCTGCGAGGAACTTAGAAAAAGGCAACAAGTGATGGATTTTCTTTTTGAAGTTCAAGATCAACAGCGCGCAGGAATGCCATCCTAATTTCATCAATTTTAGCATCACCAGAAGAAAATAAGCAAGTGCTTCTATGCGAAAAGGCGGGTCCTTTTGAAAGTGATTTGTTAAATTAGACCTTACTATTTATTTCTTGTAACTTTGTCATATAATTGTTAAAGTTGGTTAACGTTTTATAAGAAAAAACTTAGATAATTCGATAAAGTTAATTCAGTTCTTTGTTGCATCCATATTGTAAAAGTTCATGTTTACTACTTTGTATCCTTCGCCTTGTTCAGTTAACCAGCGCAAAAATTTAAAAATTATATAGCAGTTACCAAAATTTATATTATAAACCCTGAGATAAGAGTTCTTTTAAAGTTTATGTTTGAAGTGTTGTTTCAACAACTTATGTAATAATATAATATTTTTTTTTCCTATGTCAGGGAGATCATGTTTATTGCGGGTGCAAGTAAAGCAACATTCCCCCTTTTTTGAAACATTATATTTTTGTTCGCTTCAATGTGGGGCTCGTGTGTAGGTTCTTCAATAAAACATCATAATAATAGGTCGTTATTATTTTAAAAAATGGGGTACCTGTATATATGTACCAGCTTCTCCTCCAGGGAAAATTTACTAGGAATTATACCTTGCTGGTTTGCCATTGGCTTGCGAGGGACAACAGCCGTTCAAAATTCTATGTTCCGATGCTGGGAACGGAACGGAAGACCTTCAGCATAGAATCTGCGACTTTACAACCAAATGAATAATATCCCTTTTTATTAATTTGTCTAAAAATTTCATTCTTGCGCGAAGATAATTAAAAAAATACGAACACAGAATTACACTTTTCAAAATGTTATTTTATTTGTTTTAATTTAATATCACTAACAGGCTTGATTATTTTGAATATCAAGAAAAAATAAAACTGCAAAAACTGTTTTACTATTCCTTAGTCATACACTTTTTTTGCTATTTTGAAAAATAATCAGGAATGTATTGGTATTAAATTAAAACAAATAAAATAATATAAATAATGTAATAACAATAAAGTAAACGAATGAAAAAATAAGATAAGGCCGTCCAAAAATGAAAAACTTGTTTAATTTATTTTCTTGCTACAATGAAGCTTTTAGGCAAACTAATAAAAAAGATTACTTAAAGTTGGTTATTGTTCTGTTGACAAAGTCAACTTAAAAAAAAAGGAAATTATGAATATCATTAATGGGTATTTAAATTATTTACTAAAGAATTGAATCGTTCTGTGATTTTGAACTGAATTGTTATTATATGACATCACTGTATTGCAAATTTTTTCAACAAATAAGATTATTACTAAAATGAAGGTAGTTGTATTTAAAAATTGATATCAGTTCCGGCCAAACAGGAAGTAAAAACTAAGAATACAATGCCTAGAGTTGCGCATTTAGAGGATAAATCTTAATTGAAAATTTCAAAATAATAGGTTTAAAAACCAAAATATTACATGCTGTTACCTCATCTTGTGGTCACCCGGTATACTACATTGATTTCCATTTGTACGATCAGTTCTTAATTAACAGACATATATAATGTTCGTTAAAAAATCGTATAAGCTTCATTCGTTTTAAAATTTCTCTTTAAATAAGGAACTAATTTTCTACAGTACATCTCTCGTCAAAGGCTATTATTTTACCTTTTTAAATGCAAGACCCCGTGAATTCAATACACGGTACTTCAGGCTTACATTGGACGCATTAAGGTCTAAGTGTAGAACATAAAATTGATTTACAGACTAGCTATCTCTGTGACATACAACTCACGTTTTGTTTCATAGCGTCTTAACAAACATATAAAATAAGTTGTGTAAGGAAATTCAAAATAGCATTTAACAGCAGAATGGTTTTCAAGATAAATCGATTTGTAACACTCTGTATTTTCTATGTTTTTATAGTCTGCAGTTACCTCTTATACTTAAGATGATGGAAAGTGCGTTTTAAAAGTGGAATTGGAGGTAAGCTGATTTTAAAATAAATTTTCTAAGTAGAGTACAAAAAATAAGTTAGAAAAGATTTTATAATATTTTAGGAGGTGTACTTTAAGGGATAAAGTACTGATGATAATGGTTTGCATGTAATACGTAATAAATAAATTAAATAAATATTCCGAAGAACCTCCTTATAAGGAAATTAATTAATTAAAACATATAGGGTCGATGACAAATAACAGTTTACCTCACATTAAAATAATTAAAATCATATTTTTGAAAAATCTTAGAGTAAATAAATAAAAGAATTGCTGTGTTATTTTGTTCTTTTTTAAACGAACAGTATGTCGGGTGAAATACCTAATAACGCAGCGTTGAAGTCTCCTAAATATTTCCAGCAATATATATACTACAAATAAAACTATATATGCTTAAGTATAAATCAAACCGTCAAATTAATTTCAATGTACATACAATTTGTATACCTACATATTAAATATAGAAGATATTGTAAAAGTTTGGACAATTTGCTTTGGGCAGGTTGCTCTGCTAACCTAACGTTAAAGTCTCCCAATTTTTACGCATTTAAATCAGAAAATTATATTTCAAATATACTAAAACTCCCGATATTTGCAGAACTTAATTAGACACACTTGTACACCACAAAATTGAACAAAACCACTGGAAATTTTAGAAGATAATGTGATTTATAACCAAAACCAGCCATGACTCGGCAGAAGCATTGATATATTGCAAACCGAAAATGAATACGAAGAAGCAGTAAAGTCCTAACTTCTGCTAATTGTTAGAGTAGGTCAAACGGTAAATTGTAAAATTTTAAAGTACAAATATTAAGGGTAGCAAGTCCTACAATAAGGAACCAGGGGGTGGTTAACCATAAACCGCAACAAATGACTTGATTTATGACAAATACCAAGCAGCAGCATGGGGTAGAAAGTTGCCTTCTTCCAAGAACTTTCGTTTTGAGGATTGATAATTTTCGGTGGCGGTTTTGTCCGGTTGGAAGTTTTTTGCTTTCTCTTGTACCGTTAGGCTATTTGGGGTTGATATCAGATCAACACAGATTTGGCAAATTTTTGATATTTGGTTCACTAAAATTAAGGGGCAGGAGTTTATTAATTTTTATTCGAAATTACATTTTAAGTGCTGTTGAAGTGCCCTAAGATTAGCTAAAATAAATGTATTTATTATCATCGTAGCTACATTAACTTGTGACATTTCTACATACCTACTTTTTTTCTTTAACTAATGGGCGACATATTCAAGATTGTAATAAAATGAAAAAATGATTATAAAAACATTGCCAAAGACGTGAAAAATAACCTAAAATCAATCTATGTTTATGATATATTTAAAGTAAATTTGGTGAAATACTATCACGTTATTATAAGGTATCATCCTTAAAAATATATTGCATACAATCCAGTGCCAACATTTATCTACTTTTCTTAAAATCAGAATAATACTTTCTAATTTTAGTTGTTCCGTACAACGAGCAGCGACGACACTACCACAACTTACCTATCTTACTATTTCTCTAACAGAAACACATGATGAATTGCCTTTATTTCGAGTAAGATAAGAAAACTATCATAGATTGCCTACGAAAATTTCTAAGGACGGTTTAAGATCCCCTTAATGGGTAATCATGCCAAAATTTACATTAAGATCAACAAAATGTTCGATAAAGATTGGCTGTAGAAAACTAATTTGATTCTGTACTAAACCATAGTATTTATAACAACTACAATTATTTAAGGATTATTAAGGTATAGTTCAAGTTCTACAATTATTTATTACTCTGGAACACTAGCTATACCCGAAATTATAATTTAACATACGCGGAGATTACGAGCATTGTATATGTTTCTTTAAGTCTTTCACCTCTGCTGAAAATCTACGTCAGAATTGTTTGGAAACCTAGAGGTTCTTTTTAAAAAGCTATAATGTAATTACTTAAGCTATCTCAAGTTATCATTATATTGGTGTTTTTGCTTCAACTAAATATTCAATTGAAGGAAGAAAGTCCGTAAATGAAGGTTTTTTGTGTAACAAAAACATGTTTTCAGAAGGTAGTAAATGAATAATATCAATTTGTAAGCTTTTGTTTTTGTGCTGAACCGTAGAGTTTATAGAATCTACTATAATTATTTAATGATTATCAACGTGTAGTTCAGGTCTTACAATTATTTGTTAGTCTGGAATGCAAGATACTTATACTTGAATATATAATTTAACATTCGTAGGGATCACGCTGCGCTTCCTATAAGTGTCTTTAATCTCTTTCCATCTGCTAAAAACCGACGACTAAATGGTTTGGCAAACCTAAGAGTTCTAAAGGTTCTTTCAAAATTTATAATGCAGTTATCCAGACTATCTTAAGCTATCATTATATTGGAGGTTTTTACTTCAATTCAAAAAAATAACAATATAAATCTATACAAAGAAGTCCCTGAAACAATAACCAGAAACATTAAAAAAGCATTTTACGAATGATATGTATATAGTTTTCTCCATAATAAAAACATGTTTTCAGGAGGTAGTAGGTACATGAAAAATACCAATTCGAAAGCTTTTGCATAAATTGCGGAAAGATTTTAGTCTCCTTAGTTTTCTTATTATTAAGTCATAAGTCGGGACTAAACGGGGATGGTTAAAAATTATCCACTTGCATTACTCAATGAGTTGCACATGCGAAAACATCAACCAAGCAACACCTCTGTCTACAAATAGTAGCTATAAGCTTTCAGTTCTCAAACGTTTGCTACTTGACGCATGCTTCCACTGCATTAGTTGTTGATTAAGTTCAACATTTATGTATGAAATTCAAGTCTCGTCGCCAGATAATAATTTGATTGAAGCACTCATCGCCATCAGTTTCGTAGCTATGCAGGAAGATCAGCGCAGGGGCAACTCGCTAGCTCTTATGAACGCCCGTCAGCATATATACCACCCACTAGCAAAAAGTTTGTGGTACTAGAGTCTATTCGTTACCATTCCAAACAGTACCGTCCGTGGAATTTTAAGAACATTTACTGTTATTTTCGAAATCGTGACGAGCCGATCTTCGCGAATTTTCTTGATCACCTTTTTCACAAAAACAGAAAGTCTCCCGCTTGGTTCCTCATCACGCACGTTTGTTCGGCCATGTCTAAAATTCCTGCAATAATGTCTAATATTTCCTTGACTCTTGATGCCTGCACCATAAACCTCCCATATTTTTATGCATTGAGAAAACATCACAATGCCCACTTTGGCCGGATTTTCAATCGTAGTGTTCATTTTAGCGCTATATATGACAGAATCACGTTAATGTTACGTGTGATTAGCTCAGAAACCACCAAAACACCCCCATACCGCACTAAATTGACTACACCCATCATTCGGCGGGAATATTTAAACGGCCCTTAGTTTCCGAAGATGGCTTGTAATTTATATTCCAAAATAGAAATAATTGTAATAGCAAATATAATAAAAGGTGTGACCTAAGCAAATCGGTCAATTGTTATGAAAAATTTTGTTGATCGTAATGTATTTTACCCATATAAAAGATTTTGGTAAAATTCTTATCTTAAAACTTCCCAAACACCTTTGTATTTAAATTTAACTTAGTTATCTAAAAGTCGTTAAATAAACGACGATGCAGCTGCATCAAACTCCTACAATAATTTGAACGTTGTGCAGGCCAGTGTGTTTTTATCCAGCGTATTTTAAGCTGGTCCTGCTCTCTTCGCAAGTCATTGAACCTGATCCTTGATGCACCTTAAGCGATTATAAACGTACAAGTGATTCTCAGATGTAATGCAATACAATTTTGGGCACAGCTTTCAAGTGTCATGAAAAAAACATGTATCGTAATAGTATGTAATTTAGCACATAATTTTAAATCTAGATTGTCACGCAGCGCAACAAGACTGGCATTATCCCTACCCTTACGTCTAAATGGTTTCATTTTCGTTAAGGAAAACCTAATTTCACTTACATAAATTAAGAAAATATTTTTAAATATTTATATGGCGGTCTCAATGCTAAACGAGCAGTCATATCCAAATGGTAATCACCAGACTTAGGATAAATATGAACTGAAAATTAGAAATATATACATGCAAATATGCATGAAAATACTAAAAATATGTACTTAAATATGCACTCTAAATTGTAGTAGTTTACGCAAAGTAAGACTTGCCTAAATACAAAAACTGATACTAATGAAAATTATTAATATTATCATCATCATCATCATCATCATCATCATCATCTAACATGGAGCTGACTCCAGGGTCACTCCTGGATTACGCCAGGCCCATAGAAATAAGATTTAACTTAAATGTTATTATTATATTTGGTACATGGTGAAATAAATATACAACGTGTTTCTATAATAGTTAATCAACGTTTGAGAGCATATAAAACAAGCAAAATAAAGACGAAAATCATAATAAAATTTTTTGAAAAAGTGTATACTAAGGGAGATACAGCCCCGCAACTGTCAGCTTCTAAAGATGATTTTAATTTAATATCTCAGAAACCATAAGTGATAAAATGATAAAATTTGGTATAGATAATATCTTTGTCATACTTTATCAGATAAAATTAATATAAGTCAAATAACTTATCCAGGGGTGTCTCTAGCGAGCAGTACGAAGGGTTAATTTACCTCTAACTTTTTTGTCAGTAATTTTTTAAATGTTTTAATTGAAAATTACGATAAATCAAGGTATTTTAAGAAAAAAATGTTCTCTTAATAAACTTCGATAAAACTCACCGTTTTAGAGTAAATTCAATTTTAATCTAATAATCAGTTAATTTTTTTAAAGTAAGCAGCATATCAACATACTCGAAATGAGTATTGTGGCATTTTTGCACTTTAATTCAATGTGTCAATAATTTAATCTGTCAATAATTACAACATTTATTTTCATGGCCAATTCCTTTTTTGTTTTTGTTTTTATTGAATTAAAAAATTTAACAGATTATTAGATTAAAATTGAATTTACTCTAAAACGGTGCGTTTTATCGAAGTTTATTAAGAGAACCTTTTTTTCTTAAAATACCTTGATTTATCATAATTTTCAATAAAAACATTTAAAAAATTACTGACAAAAAAGTTAGAGGTAAATTAACCCTTCGTACTGCTCGCTAGAGACACCCCTGGATAAGTTATTTGACTTATTTTAATTTTATCTGATAAAATATGACAAAGATATTATCTATACCAAATTTTATCATTTTATCACTTATGGTTTCTGAGATATTAAATTAAAATCATCTTTAGAAGCTGACAGTTGGGCTGTATCTCCCTTAATATACACTTTTTCAAAAAATTTTATTGATGATTTTCGTCTTTATTTTGCTTGTTTTATATGCTCTCAAACGTTGATTAACTATTATAGAAACACGTTGTATATTATCGGAAAGAATGTTCAGGAGAAAATACATAAATTTTTACCTAGGCTATAATCCCTAAACCATTCTAAGAATTGAAAAAAACAGAATTTGCATTTGGTAGTAAATGATTAGCATGTATCCCTGGGAGTGTTTAATTTTAAAGCTTAAGAATATTCAACCAAAAATGTACACAGATGTGTTTTTCATGTTGTTCTGCTTTGAAAATACTTAAAACGTTACACAATAGTATATTATACACCAAGGTAGAAAAGTCTACTATTATAGCCCGAGGGCTAAGTTTAGATCCCGAGGCGCGTAGCGCCGAGGGATGTAAGGCCCGAGGGCTATAAGACTTTTCTACCGAGGTGTATATACTTTTTTTTCACTACTGGTAACATAAACTCTTATAATTGTCAATTTAATGACTATTTTAACTTAAACCTGTATTTATTTCAAATTATAAAACAAATGGCAGTTTTTTGTTTTGTTGGTATGACAGTTGTTTGAAAATGGTTAATAAAGTTTGACATTAAAGTTTATTATACTTTTTTTGAGTCTCTTAGTAAGTTTTTTTGTGGCTGCTTTGT
>JABXWE010010973.1:0-12956 GCA_014611495.1 Limonius californicus | reverse complement strand
AATATAGAATGATTATTCCCATGTATAACACCTTGTTATTTACTACTGCCGAATCTATACCTATAGACCCAGACCACTGCAAATTAGTTAATCTAAACACATACTTTTGTTACCAAAAGAATCACTTTAGAATTCCAAATAATAAACTATGCGAAACGCAGTTATTATCTTATAACGCTAACCAAGCTTGCAAACCTTACCTTTTTGAATTAACAGAGACAAAAATATCTCAAATCGATACATCTACATGGTTGATAACCACACCAGTAAAAACAACTGTTGACATTAAATGCCCAAATCAAAATTATAGAAAAGATCTTATTTTTTCCAATATTATGCATTTAACACCCGATTGTACTGCCATAATAAACCATAATACTCTATTATTTTATGTAAAAACTACGTCCACCAAATTTGTTAATTTAAAAATCCCTAACATTGATAAATTAAACCCTAAGATAACATCTCATATTAATATTTCAAAATTAGATTTAATACCGATCAATACGCAGAAACTGATTGCTGACCAAATGCAAATAAATAAACAGCAAGCCATACTTAGCTCTGTTAATAATGTAGATCACCACTTAATTTCTATTGTCTCAATTGTAATCACTGTCATAATTATGTTATTATTAATAAGTTTTGTAATTGTATACATTTTGTAAACGTAACTCCTTGAAAGAACGCCTTTTAAAGTACATTCACTCAAAAGATGCTAACGCATCGATAGAATTGGCAGCAGCCAAAATTTAACATTTTTTCTTTTTTATCAAAAACACAAAATATCTTGTGCGGGAGGAGTTATGTGCCTGGATGCACATTCCGCATCATTTTATAAAACTGCAGACTTGCGTCTGCAGCGATTAGATTAGTTTTCCGAGATTTCTTTATGTCTTATGATACTCGTAGAGATTAGTCTTAATTAAGCGTTGGAACAATTAAGAACTCCAAAGTTTTTGCTGTATTTAACTTTGTAAATAAAATAAAACAATTTTTAAAAACCTTATTGATTTGCTTAAAAATAAAACTCGCAGCTTTCTGTACATAGGCGTGATAATTTACACAACAGTAGAGATGCGAGAAACTCGAATGGATCTTCTGAAAATTGCTAATAGAATTAGCAGAAATGCATCCGTCGTGGGGCGATGTTGGAAAACCTAGACTGAAGAGCAAATACAACACCAGTTCAATTGCCAATAACAATTCTGTTAGACCAATCTATCGCAGAATAAGGCCTTGCGGCCTTCCGTTCTAATGACTGCACATCATCTTGTAATTAAAACAAAGGCATACAGAAGCAAGGCTGCAGGTGTCAGAAAAATGTCCCATATTATAAAGAATAGAGTAGGATTGTGTTTAGTTGCGAATCTCGATGTAGTTCATGGGTTCATGATGGACATGGCAGCGTGTGCCGAAGACTTGGAGCAAGGCGTAAAGTGCAATATCGTACGGAACGCGAAACAGCGCTTAGCCGAGGTCGCATGGTTTGGGGTGCCATAGCATAGGGAAGCATGTCCCCTCTAGTATTCGTGGAAGGAAACATGATTGCCCAGATCTAACATTCACTGTGTCTTGGAATCTGTTACATCTCCAAGAACCAGAAATCCCTATTTTTCCAACATGATATTGCCGTGCCTTATACCGTAGCTGCCAGTTATTCTTCTTATCTGTGGCCAGCAAGGTCGTCGGTTCTTTTGCTTCAGAATTTAAATACAGATTGCTAAGAATACCATACCTTTAGGAAACATCGACTACCTCATTTGAAGTATGCCTGGCAGAGTAGGGAGTAGAATAGCTTAAGAGAACTTCCGACTCATTATGAAATTTGGGGACTATAGATTTTTCCAATGAGCATGAAATGTAATCACATAATACTCTATATATACCCATATTATCAACTAAAAAATATAAGGATATATTACGATTTGCTGGGTGTTGCATTTTCAATACCATGCAGTATAGTTTGAGGGACTGTAATCTTTCAGTGTCGACTTCATCAAGCAGTTGGGAGAAATTAGTGTGCAGGTCATATATTATGTATCACCTGTTTTCTTGAATGTCCTCACTAGTTTATCAATCCTTTAATAGAGAAGGATAAGCTGACGAAAAAAGTGAATCCAATTTGAATAAATATGTGATTTCCTACAAGCTGAATAGTAATTGGCATTATATATTTGATCAAAGTAGGTTTCGAACAATTATCTAGGCGTTATAAATAGTTGTACCGCATTAATACAAATCATACAGTTGATACATATTAACATTTGCCAGTAATCAATTTCCTTAGAACCATGTATTTGTCTTAGCTTTTAACAGCGAACAGTTTGTATTTTTTTAATATGTCACGTATTTAAATATATACTTTACAGAAGCTGCAATGGGAACATCAGTAAACGCCCAAGGTAACTCAGAGTCCGAATATGTTCGTAGTGTTAAAGAAATGTGTAGAATAGTGATGGAAAAGTCATTTTCTCCATTCAAGATGTGGGATTTCCTTTATGCTATGACTGCTGACTACCATATAGAAAAGAAGGTTTTAAAAATTCTGCACGGTTATACAAAATCTGTCATTAAAAGCAGAAAAGAACAGTTACGCAACAACGCAACAACAGCAGAAACTACAAGCGACGATGGTACTGGTATTAAAAAAAGATTAGCGTTTCTGGATTTACTCTTGCAAAGTAACATTGACGGCAAACCTCTTGATGATGAAATGATTCGAGAAGAAGTAGATACGTTTATGTTTGAGGTATACACCATCAACACTATCAATGAGTCTAGTAACAGTATATTATTGGAACTTAACCTCTTTCATGTTGTCTAATTTGTTTTGTTTTATGTAACCTTTGTAGAATTTCCTTATTTTTCTTCATTCAGCCCTGTTCCATTCAATTTTAGACCTCTTGTAAGGTTATCTACGATCCTGTACGATTAGAAGCTACTTTCTGTAGGTTGTTTAACAGTATCTTTTTTTATTCTCATTTATTCATACTGCCATTCCCCCCGAAAATCGCTTTCGCATTACTTCAGGGGGGCGCGGGCGTCCCTTACACACTAAACCATTCATACAACTTGCACCCTGAACTTAACTAAGCGAAATGCGGTCGTTCCAGTCAAGATTCGATGCCTCGACCGATCGGACCGAATTTCGCTGTGACCTCGAGTGGCCGCGCGTATTCGCACTACTCCACCGAGGCTCCTTGTTTAACATTATCTGGCTACCTCTGGTGTACGTCCTCTTTTCCTGTGTTCCCATTGTATCAGTTTTCTCGTCTATTTGTTTTCGGTTATTCGGCCGATATATCCTGTTCGTCTTTTTTATTGCTGCGCTATTATTATACTAACATATTTTACATTTGTTTTTTGTCATATACAGATGTGTTTTAGTTAATTTCTATGGCTATTCTTCGCATAACATCTCTCTGTCTTCTCTTTGAATTTTCCTTAAAATTTTTGTGGTTAACGCCTGTCTCTGTGTTATAAGTTAAAATTGGTAGGAGGTATTGTTTATACAGACTACTTCATTTCTCAATATGTAACCATTTTTTCTTCCTAATGGAACCCTTTACGACATTTTCCAATACGGCTGTGTATAGATTTCTTCCAATCTTTCACTGTTGGTTTAATATTACCTGGCCGTATGGTAGAAGGGCTTCTGTTACTTTCTGTTGAGTTTGTAGGGCTTCACTTCTACTTTTTGTCTTTATTCTAACTATATTTCAAATTACATTTTAAACTAGCTATATTTGTAACTATAATTAAATGTTTGTTTCTTTATGTCGCATTAAATTGTTTGTTTTTTTGCTTTTGTTTGGCTATCAGAAGTAGTCTAGCTTGTTAATGTTTCCGTAGCGCATGTCATAATAGATACCACACATTACTTATATACCTTACGCTTTAAATATATAGATATATCACTTTTCAGAATATGAATCAAACGTATCTTCTAGTTACTTATGAATTTCTATAGTCGCGACATCTTTTCTCAAGTTTGAAATTCTTGTTCAGTACGAAACTTACTATATTCTTGGTTGTTGACATATTTATTTTAAGGTGTATTTTCTTGGATTCAGCCTTTTGTTGTTAACCATAAATTATCTATAATCAGTACAGTTTTCATTATTCATATCATTCAAATTTCAGGGTCATGACACCACCATATCTGCAATTAGCTTTACCTTATATTGCCTAGGCCAGTATCCAGATGTACAGGTACTGTAGTAATATGTGAATTTTGTAAGAAAATACTTAAGCACAATTTTTCAGGACAAAGTAGTTGAGGAATTACGAACTATATTTTCTGACGACAAATTTAGAACTACTACATACAAAGACTTACAAGATATGAAATATTTAGAAATGGTTTTTAAAGAGAGTATGCGAGTCTTACCTCCTGTCCCATTTTATGCAAGAATGCTAGAAGAAGATGTAGCATTTGGTAAGCGCTGTTTTCTATACCGTATATACACAGACACCTTTCAGTGTATTACAAACGAAAAATTCAATTAAGGGAAATAGAAATTATTTTTTGAAGCAATTTGTTTTTCTGTTTTAGATGGTGGAGTATTACCCAAAGGCTTATCAATAACTATTGTTCCCAACGCGTTGCACACCCAGGCAGAACTATACCCTGAGCCAGAAAAATTTGATCCAGAAAGAGTCATATTAGAAAACTGTGCAAAACGAAACCCTTATGCTTATTTACCTTTCAGTGCTGGCCCCAGGAACTGCATAGGTGAGTTTTATTATAAATAGTTGCGCATGAACTTATCCGTTTACAGCATTTGAAAATTTATTGTGTTTGCAAGTATACGTTAATATAATTATTATTTGCAGGTCAACGGTTTGCCATGTTAGAAATGAAGGCGACATTATCGAAGATACTTAGATATTTTGAAATATTGCCTGTTCCTGAACATCCGCCAATACTAACTTCTGAACTTGTTTTAAAATCTGCTAATGGTGTGTTGATCCGTTTAAAGGAAAGGGATTTTTGAAACGATTATCTGAGTCTTTTATATCTTTTAGTTTATTAGCTCTAAGTAATCTTAGTGATGAGCTACTTTTAATAGAAAATACATTTTATTGAATATGTTTCCTTCGGCGAAGAAAAGTGACATAGCTCAGAAAATGTAGAAAAAGCAATTTAAGAATTATATTTTCATTAAAGTTCTGTTAACAGATTTTCTGGATCATGTGTTTCTTTTACTATATCGACTAGAAGTAAATATCACTATCGATCAATTACAAAAGTTATAGGATAGAATATTATCTAATGAATGTACTATTCGATTATTTATGTATAGCACTTACTGACATGTTACAGGTTAACATTGGGTTTGTGAAGTGCCTTGTGCCTATGTATTGATTATTAACTGTTACAAGAGAAAAGATGTATTATTATGATAATTTATTTTAACGAATTGTAATAACAGTAGTTGCATTATCTTCTCGGTCTTCTTTATAACACTGTTTGTACAATTTGCATGTAACCAGTATTTGATATACTGTAAGTCATCAGTACTACATTAGTCAAATGTTTTACAATGTAATTTTGTAAACTGCTTTTAAAGACGATATAATTATTTATAGTTAGTGTAACTATTTCAATAAAATATCATAATGGTGCTTTTTTCGTTTCCGTCGGCTTTTTAGGCCATTAATGCTATCTGTCTCAAAATGTTACTAGTAATGCACAGTCTTTGCTATCAGGAAACTTAGTAATGCTGGAAACGAAAATCAGCGTTAACCGGATGAGATGCATCATAGCAAAAGTAGCTAGAAGAGAAAAGTTTATATTAATGTATGCCCACTAGCGTTAGTTTATGATATACAGTGTATTAAAAAGGAAAAATAGCACATTTTCATATTTAAGTTTTACATTGTTTATTGATTTTGAACAAAAGGTAACATTTTCTGTACTCCACTATCATTATAGGAAGTGTTCAAATGATCACCTTCCTAAACACAGGCGTGTCATAGCCGCCATGGTCAAAAACTCCAGGTGTTTGCCGAATTTGCTGGCACACTTCTTGTATGCGTTGACGAAGTATTTCCATATCAGCAATAGGTGCGGAATAAACGATATATTTCAAGTGGCTTCACAGGTAGAAGCCCAATGTTTTTAGATCTGGGTATCGTGCATGTCAGCCTATAGGACCCGGACGACTTATGCACTAATTAGGGAATCTTTCATCTAAAAGGTTTCTGACTACTATACTGCTACTAAACTGTGGCGGTGCGCCGTCATGCATAAACCACATGTGTCGAATAACGTTAAGAGGAATATCTTCCATTAGACCATTCAATTTATTTCTTAAAAACTATATACAAGTCATCTCTTAATCTCCTTTCAAGATACAAAAGTCCAATTAAATTGTCGCCGAGCATTTCCACCCCTACATTAACACTAAATTGTCGCTGGTGTAGCGATTGAAGGAAAACATGTGAATGTTGGTCAGCCACATGATGAGTGTTATGTACATTATCAACGCTTGGTGAATCCAGTTGCGTCAGTTAATATCACAGAGGGCAAGAAATATGGATCAGCAACAGATATTTGGAGTAACCAAATAATAAAGTTGAGTCGTGGAGTATAATCGTATTTCTGCAGCGTCTGTACCCGTTCTAAATGGCAAGGATAAAGAATTTGCTAGTTTGCTGGTCCACACTGTCATGTACCCATATGTTATTATATAGTTATAGTATCATGTAGTAATCATACCTATGAATAGCTTCGTATGCTGAACTAGGTGTAAATTATTAAAAAAAAAAAAAAAACTGTCATGTATCCGAGACTCTGTTGCGCTGGTATTCGTCATGCTCCAAAATTTGTTCTTCGTGTTGACCATTTTGGACAATAACTGGTCTGCCACCCGTTTTTAAATGATTCTATTGCTCGTCATTGAAAAGTTTTCTTGTCCGGAATAGGTCTAATGTTTTGCAAACGTTCCACGTAGAGACGTCTTGCTTCAGTTGCATTATATTGGGCGAGTTCATACAACAAAATCATGAGTCTCATTTCCTCGTTTGAATAAACCATTTTTGTTATGTTATCACATGCAACGAGCAGTTTAGTATCAACCAAATATCAATGCGTTTGAAAGATACATAGATATAACAATACAATTTGAAAATGCGGATTCTTGAATACCCTGTATTTCATAAACTAAGCCTGGCGGGACATATGATAATATACATTTTTTGATTGTTTTGATGCCCTTGTTCACTGGCGTAACAGGTCCCACATGTTATGGTACACCATGTAAAGTAGAAAATCGCACCAAAACGCTGTTTTGGTGTACGCCAGATATGATTGAGACCAGGACGGGCATAAGCTCATCTATATTTTTTAAGAAAGTATCTTTCGGTGTGGTATGATATTATTACTTCAAAGTGGTAGTAGAGTTTCTTTCACTTTATAAAGTAATCATTTGTACCAGAATTTGTAGAATGCCTAGAAAACATTAAGAAAGCAGGCAGAGTAATAACCTTTGTATTCAAAATGATCTCTTGTTTTTCTAGCTACTAGCTACGTTGCTTGTAGTAGAGGTCTTAATCGTCGAAGAAACAGTTTCTCTAACATCTTGGAATGATTTTTGTAAAGAAATCTTTTGTCGCAATTTCACGAACTTCTGCGTACAAATGTGCGTTTCAGGAGATCAACGGACGTCCAGCTTTAGCGACATTTTGAACATCCTCATGTCCATCTTTGAAATGCTGAAGTCATACACGAGTACGAATTAAGATATAATCACCATACACAGTTATCTACATTTTATAAGTTTCTGTTGGAATTTATCCTAATTTACAGCTAAATTTAATATTCACTCATTGCTCCATGACGATCGACAGAAACGCGATGTAATAAGATTCGTTCATATCTACAGACATTGAACGTGTCAGACACTTGACATGCCAGACATGATAATTTCGACAGTATTCATATCAACAGACAGTCGCAGACAATTAGCGTTGCATACATAAAAATTTTGTCAGTTGCAAAGGAGAGTCCTAAGTGTATGCACGAACAATTTATAAAAAAACGTTACTTTAAAACAGGTTTCGCCATTTATCTATTGATGATTTATAGGTAATTGCATTGATGCTGGAAGAGGAAGACCAGCAAAAAGCAAAAAAAAATGCTCTAAACGACTTGCAGTGCATCCTATGACCTATGTTGAAAAAAGAAAAACAGAAGGAGAATACTGGACACTATACAAAGAACTTGTTGACGATGAAGATAAACTTTTTAAATACTTTCGTATGAATCGTTATCAATTTCAAACTATATTAACAAAAACCAAACCTCTAATAACCAAACAAAATACGGTGGTCAAAGAAGCATTGTCGGCCAAAGAAAAACTAGCAGTTTGTTTAAGGTAAGAAACTTTTATTCTATATGCTCATATTATCAAGTTAATCTAGTTACTGATACATTCTAAAATTAATAATATTCATTTGATGGGTGCATAGTACTAGATGATCCTTGTATTTGTTTAGGAAAAACATATCGACCTCTGCAATGAATCTTCGCAATAATCGTTAGATAACTGCTGCATCTGATCTTGTGGTGTGAGTTGGTAATTATTAATTGGCTGCGATATATGTGCTGGAGATAATGGACTATATGATCTTCTTGAACTATCATTTGAGTAAACTGATCCGGGACTATTAACACCGGAAGATGGTTTGCTCAATATCTCCATTTCCATTTTAGAATTAAATTCAAACACCTTAGCTGTCGCTATAGCTCTCTCTCGTAGTGGAAGCGATTTTGCGCTTGTAGCGATAGAAGTGAAAAATTGTTCTATGGCACTGATTTGTTTTTTATTTTCTAGTATTATTTCATCAGTGTAATCGAAGGCGTTTCGTCATATCTAGGTTTCTTTGAAATTCTTCGTTGGCGCTTTGACACACATGGTGTGGATTGAGACTCAGAATTTGTTGGATTATAACTTGCCGATTCCCCATCCGATGTAGGATCTACTTTTTCATTAGAATCTCCAACATCCAAGCTGACATCTTCCTCATCGTTATTTTCATTTTGGGTGACTGTGCATACAGTAGGCTTTTCCTTAAAATATGGTAATAAAAACGACATCTCTTGGTACTTCCATTTTTTGTAGGTTGAACTTGCTTGTCCACTTTTTGTTTCTTTTTGCTTCTTCATAACACGTCTAAATGCATATCGCAATAAAGCCCACGACCCATTTTCTGAAAAAAATAGTAAGTATCAATGTCTTTTATGTTTTCAGATTTTTGGCTACTGGGGACTCCTTTCTATCTATAGCGTTCGGTTATAGGCTTGGAGTATATTATAAAAATATTAATTACATTATAAACAAGTAAAAATATTTTGTATAAAATAAAAAACATTTACTTGCCACTTATTTTGAGTTTCTTTGAAATTTCTTTCCACGCGGCATTTTTTTTATTGTCACTATATCGTCTATCATTTAGATCATATAGAAATGTATATTCTCTAACATATTCTATTAATTTTTCATTGTCCATGATTATTGCGAGAAAATTACGTCTGTATGTGTTGAAATATGTATTCACACTAACCGCACAGGCGCAAACAAACACGTCCAGACACGTACCAGCACAGACAAAATATTCTCAACGAGATTACCGCCCCGTTACATCCCGTGTCTGCTAATGTCGGTCCGGTTAAAACACGTATTATATGAAAACAGTCATGCCACCGTATGTAAGAAACTTCGTCGTTCGTGCCACGCTACGTATCTGACACGTTGAATGTCTGTAGATATGAACGAACCTTATATACACGTTAACGTCCCGCAAGGTTGTAATTTGAATTTTTCTAAGAGGGTCATACTTTTTGTTGTTTCATATGTTGATTGATTTCTATGCATGCACAGTATAAAATTCTTATTTATCATACAACAAAATGTGCTCTTGTTCTGAGTATTATTTTATTTATCTGTTTTCCGCAGTTCGGTTTGACAAATTCTACAGCAACAACTTTTATATCCATGCTATATGCAACAATTGCAAGCTTTGCACATAAATGATTTTGCACAAAGACTTGTATTCTGTCAATAGATCCTGAATAGAAGTGTCGAAGATCCGGTGTTTTTGAGTAACATTTTAAACTCTGATGAAGCGGTATTTACTCAAGACTGCATTATAAACTTCCACAATATTCAGTTTTGGGACCAAGATAATCATAATGCTCTCAATGATTCGAAACATCAAAAAATATTCTTTATTAATATGTGGGCCGCCATTATAGGAGAGCGATTAATAAGACCTTATGTTTTTTCTCCCAGATTGATTAACCCTTTATTTTTTGGAACATGAGATGCCAGAACTTTTAGAAGATGTGGCTCTTCTGGAAAATCGGCGTATGTGGTTCATGTAGGATGGGGCACTGACGCCGTGAATACAAGGTTCAATGACTTGATGGATCCAGAGCGTGGCCTACTGGATTCCCGGACCTTAATCCTTGGGATTATTTAAAATGTTGTGTAGTGTGTTCTGTTGATACTGTTGAACACCATAGGCAATGCGTTGAAAATGCTTGTCAACGAATTATCGAAACCCTAAGGATATTTGAAGGCGTACGAGTCTCGATGAGGAAATGGAAAGCTTGCGTTCAAATGAACTGTTACCACTTCGAGTACCTGTTATAAAAATCGTAACCATAAACTCGCATTTGAAACAGTTGTTTGATGGTTTTGTGTTTGAATGATACATTTGTAATCAGGTCACAGATAAAGATTGAACTTTTTTGCACTTCAGCTTTTTTATTTGTCGTAAATAATTCATTACTTATTAACTGGAAACACTTAACTTGTCGGACCAGCATTTGTATGAATTATAAATGATCTTGAAACCGGATAGCCCAAATTACCTAGAACAACAGCTTATTTTTCTTGTATTTTGTATGGTCAATAAGATTTTTATACTGTACATTCACAAAACTCAACCAAATATGAAAAAACAATTAGACTGAACCCTCCCAGATGGGACACCCCAGGTTCATCAATTTTTATGAAATTTAATGAAAATTTGAAGTTGCATTGTCTAAGTTTGCATATAACATTTTAACATATGAATTATCGCCATTAGAGTTTTATTTCGCCTTCTCTTGATCTCTGTATCTGCCTAGCGAAGCATTTCCAGATGTAAGCTTGTAAGGGATATTGTTTCTTATTTTTGGGTCTAGAAAAGGTCTTCAAAGTTTGTACCTGTAATTTAGAAATACTTTGTATAACTACTCTGTACTGTAGCGGCCCGCACTTGCAAGTTGCTAGAAAAGATTACAGACTATTGGACATTGCTTATACCTAAGTTTAGTTGTATATTTATTAGTTATAACGTTAAGAAACATACATCAATGTACGTTCGCATTAAATATATTTCCTGAAAAGAAATCGAGTTAAAATGTGTAAAAACGGCACGGTTCATTTAATTTCGGAACGAACCGTGCGGTCACACGTGTCTGCATTTTAGTCAGGGACCCCGTTAGCTCGCATTCAGGAACAAAGACAGTAAATGACCAAATTGTTGTAATTTATGTTCCCACAGTTAAAATATCCCGTTTCAGTGTGTGTTTTCTTTCAGATATTCCATTGCAGGTATATGCTCTGAATTATTGATCTCGAGGGACAAGTGAGAGATTAGCCTTAGAATTTGTGTTTATTGAAACTCGCTCATATGCGACAACCCACGCAGGGATGTGATAATTAAATACAAAATTATGTAGATTATTTATTCTTTTTGTCGGGTTGATTTCCTCTTATCCCTGAGCTAAGTTTTCGAAATTAATGGAGCGAAGCAATACTGAATTCTAGAAGTTATGTATATCGTCGAGCCCTTAATCTTGTAATAGGAGAGTAAAACAGGTAAATAAACAAATTAACGATATATATTGAATCAAACTCTAATTAAACAATGCCACATTAAAATACTGTTGTTGTCGCCAAGAATGCTTCGCAAAGAGTCCCCGCAGTCAACCCGTTCCATATTTTCCCCCGAGCACCGATGACTTTATCTGTACGTGCTTAATTACCCAAAATCCAACCAATGACCGGCGCCTTTGTTGAAATCAGGAAACATAAATAATCCGGGAGCGGGCAAACCTTACGTCGCATTGCTGACTCTTACATTCGGCCATCCTGGTCTTCCGGACTGTCCTCAGTCTGGTTATTATCCTAAACAATAAACAAACCCTATTTACTTGACTGAACAATAAGGTAATTATTTATTTCTCAAATGTACCGACATTTATGCAGAACATTCAATAATTCAATGTTTTGCATGTTTGTCAGGTGTTTCGGATACAAGTTTGCTAATGTATTTACACCATCTCCGTACATGCTCCAAACATTTGTCCTCCCTTTTTTTTGTGTGCTTTTTACAATAATGAATGCTGCTTCGAATGTTTTGTACATTATTGTCATGTGCCTCGAACACTAAGTGTTTTACACAGCTTTAATATGTTTTTGTCTTACAAATAAAACAAAGCGTTATTGAAATTTTACACCTCTCTACGGTGCTTCTTTCACGAGCGATGCCTCGATGTTTTTACACCTTTGCTTTATGGTGCTTCGAACATTTTGCATTTTCTCTTTACTACTTATTTTAATTTAACCTATGTTTCGAACACGAGTGATGCCTCGATGTTTTACACAACATAATTTATCTTGTGCTTCGAACACATTTTAGTGTTTTACACAGCCTCTACACGTTCTAGAAAAATACGTGCGACTTACCCGATCCCTCAGAGTTACCCAGGGTTTCATCTTGTCTACTGAGACAACAGTAGGACATTTGCGGTACTTTTCTGATACTTTTACAACCGCATATCGATCATTCGGCAATTTTGCTGTTACCCGATATGGTCCTTTGAATTTTGGCAACAGTTTCCTACTCTCTCCTGTAGCTGGAAAATCAGTTTTTGCCACCGTGACCAGATTTCC
>JABXWE010010969.1:0-15244 GCA_014611495.1 Limonius californicus | reverse complement strand
TATTTAAAATAAATACTTGCAAAACGAATGAAAAAATATAAATAAAAAAAAAATACAATTAAATATTATAAAATATGAAAATGCTTAGGTAAGATGTATATAACTATAGATGTATATAACTATGTATATATGTATGTATCCAATTTAATTTCTAAGTTACTCCTTCCAATTATTGTTAAATTTAAAAATATGTAAACTGTTTATTTAGCGAAATTCTCACGAGTAAACTACTACTTTCATTCGTAGTTCACTCTACATTACGGGGGAGGTGTTGTGTCCAACTAATTTGGACTGTGCATCTGTTAAGTATATTTGTGTTGATTAATGGTGACCTGCAGATGTGCCGTTTTGTATTCTGCCGGCTGCTTCAAATAAAGCGCTGGTGCCCCACATCTTATTTCTGGGTTTTTAAGATTTTGTGTTTGTCTTTGTCCATATGGTCCCGAATCCCTACCGCCATGTAAATCGCGGTAGTTGTGGATTTTGAAAGGGCACATGTGGCACTTGTTTTCCGACCGTTGTTTGTGGAACATCGTTTCTACTTTGTCAAATAATGTAGTGTTTTATTTTATACTAACACCAGGACACCGAAAGTGGCGTCCATAACATAACTACAACTCCAAGTACCGATAAGAAAAATCGGTACACAAGAAAGCCTATCTTGGGATACTGCATTTACGTTTTTATTCGTTTAAGGCAAGAAAAACTTCTTTCCACTGATGCACTTGTCGACGGAATAGTTAATATGAAGCAAAACAATTTGTAGGCTTCAGTAAATATTTCTTTGTTCTCATTCAGATTTTTTAGTAATTCTTGGGTCTGTAAATTGCAGAAACTTTCATCGGCATAAAGACGATTTAATTCGTTTTTGGACGCTGACTTTTTGTAAATATTTTACCATAAAATTGACCTAAACTTTCAAATGCTTTCGACAGTAAACACGAATCATATTGTTCGAATTTCCGATTTCGTAGTATCAGCCAAAGACATGAATTGTGACTTATCGCAGTCTTGAAACCTTACTTCCATTTCCATTACAATGTGACCCAGTACTTCATAAAACGAAATTCTATATTTTCTTCTAATGTCATTATTTGTAAGGCTAGTATTCCTGTTTAGGGCGCTTAGAAAGATCGATTTGTGTTATTTCTATTTCCTTAGTCTTTTCGGAGAGTGTATCAAAGAAATCGTCGTTTCGATTCCTTTTTAATAGTTCCATGGTTCTATTTATTTTTATAAAACACAAAAATTAATATCAAATGGTTACTTTTGGAAAACATCAGATTGTACGTCCGTGAGAGAGAAAATATCATTAAATACGTATTACAGCTAAAAATGTAAATTCAAAATTGTTGAAATCGTTTAAAAATCGACTGTCAAACCCGAACATGCAGTTCAGCAGCTGATTGTGACTGAACTTTTCACTTGCGCGATTCAGTGTGAACCAACTGTAGATATTGACGTAGGCGTTACCACGGTAACGTTGGTATATAAGTGCAGAGTTAAAATACGTTTGAGGCCGACTTTTCACTACAATTGCACGAGTGTTGCAGGTAAGATTTTTTATGGTCACTGTGTTCACGCTCGACGGACTGCATTTAAAATTTAAATTTTTAATACAAGGGGACCAGGAAAAATGTAGTGTGTTTGTTTTCACTAAGCTTATTGTACCTACGAGTATGTATGCCATAAATAAACCACTCCTAGTAGGACCTAATGCCGATACATAATTTGTTATGTAATTTAAATAAATATTCGCAATTGAATGAGAATTTTATGTAAAGAAGCACTTCACCTGCCTCAGTTGGCGAGTCGCCACTGATTTGCCAAATCATATACCACGAGAAAGAATTTTATACATGGTAACTGATAGTGCGGCATACATGGTGAAAGCTGGCCAAACCTAAAAAGTGATATTAAAATTGTTGTTAACTCTTTTGATTCATGTTTTGCTTAATCTGTGGCAGATTGTCAGATTGATTGAAAAGTTCAAACTTAGAATCTGAATTATCCTACATAAAGGCTCATTTTTCTGAAATTCCCCAAATTATTGTAAAACAGGAAACACAAAACCTGCTGCTCGTGGATTCTTTAGAATTAGACGAAAATTTTCATTACATCCTCAATAAAAACAAAAGTAAAGTATGTACAAAATTAGTAATAGAATTAATGATAGTTGATAAAAAGTATTTTAAATCGAGATTTTTTAAAAGACTTCATTGACCAATGATCCAGTGTAAAGAAATAACATTTGTATAAATATTGCCCAGTAACATCCTGTGATTTAGAAAGCAGTTTTTCCAGCTATCAAAATATTTGGAAGGTAAACGGCAGAATTTTCTAGTTGAAAATATTCAAAAACATATTGTTATTAGTTGTAATACAACTAATAAAGAATAGATTGTAAATAGAGTATTGTATGCATAATTTGTTGTTTATATTTCTCCTATATGTTCTCTATTTTTCGTGTATCTAGTTTCAAAGTTCAAGAAGTTTCTTTAGTGTGATGTAGGGTATGCTCCTTTTTGTATATGGTTGTAATTAAAAATACTGAAGAACGATAATTGTATTATTTTTATTTTAACATAATACGACAGCATTTGATTCAAAACTTGCTTTTACTTATGAATTACAGTTTAAAATAAATGTCAGAATTTATCGTATTATGTCATACACAATTTTTAGGAATTTAATACAATTACAATTTGGTTTTAGTGCGTCTATAAGTGCATATCTCAATGGGTTACTGCATATTCGTGCATATATTGAAGGCTTTTTGTGACATATAATAGTGCATATATGCATTATCTTTATGACATATCTGCCCAACTCTAGTGATTAGAAATCGACTATAATCGTATGAACACACCGACGGTTTTCAACTTATGTTGGCTTTTGAACAATATTTTATATAAAAGTTTTCATGAAGTTTTAATGATCTCAACTGTTTTTGATTTATAACGTCATGCACGTTTCTGTTCAATACGCTCAAACTTAGGAGTACAATTTATTACAAACTTTAAGCTGAAAAGCTTCAAAACTAGTATCACGCAACCTCTTAATAAAACCATAAATACTATTACAAACAGTTCTAAGACATTTTACAATCATTAATAATTATATTTTTATGTATATAACAACTTCTCTAAAAAAATATTTAAAACATTTTTCTGGAGAATTCTTCTAAGACTTCTACGTACTTAACAGTTGTTCTGTATATTGAATATACTTATTAGTAAAATTACAATACAAAATAATATAATTTGTGTAAACACTCAGTTGCTAAAAAATAAGCGGTTTTAAGCACCATCCACTAATTTCATACACAATTCCATAAATCTAAATAAATAGTTAGCAAGAACTTGTTTCCACGATTTACTCTTGATATGAATAGTTTGATTGAGATGAACTACAAGTGTGTTTTCTTTTCGCCTATACTTTCCAATTTCATCTGAAAACAATTTACATGAAAGCTTTGGTTTAGTAGGGATAAAATTGCCCGTTTAAGACAGGAAAATTTATTTCATTTTATTGATACAATTATTTTATTTTTATAAAGTATTTTGTTCGTCGTGAAAAACAATTTTCATAGGCGGAGAAAAATTACTTTTGTGGCCGTAAACGTCCCACTAATACATAAGGGATGGCGATAATTCGCACATGGAGTACACTTGTAATGGAAATATTAGCTAACACACGATTCTGTGTTCAAGTAATCCAATTTAATTACTACTGGTAGGTGTATAAATTTAATTTGGGTATAAACTGTAAATATTTTGGTGATTCAAATAAAGAAATGTAAACTGTTCCTTTAAAGTGTAACAATATTTGAATAAAATCAACATTTGCCATGTGTGCGTAACTAATTGAGAATTTTAGGATCGCATTCTTGTCCTCAAGAGGGTGAAAATACGGAGCAGACGTTTTAAGTAAGGGGGCGGACGAAAGAAAGCCCATGTGTGTGAGATCAGAGATGGTTTTTGACATTTTGTGGGGTTGCATGTGGTATGCATGTAGCTAGCTAATTATTATAGTGCATTAGTGATTGAATATTCTTGTATGTAGCTACAATCAGATAAAGTGTGTATTGCTCGTTATATGAGTGTGGTTGTGATTGAGGGTTCTCGGAGTTTGGTCAGGTGATATTGAAAGCTTGTACAAGTGTGGCTAACCACGGGATTTGAAGGAATTGCAAACCGAGGCCGTAGAAGAAGGCCCCCAGAATCCTGTGTTACATGTTTCGTGTTAGGCAGTTCGCACGGTTGTCACAGAGACATAGGTGGAAGAACTGCAAATCGGGGCCGTAGGCCCCAAAATCCTTGACATAATACGTTCTAGGCAATTCATGGTGTGTCACAGAGACATAGGTGGATGGTATTCCTCCCCTATTGACTCTTGGTCTTGGTCTTGGAAATGGTATTAAAACAGAAGCAATTATCTAATGATAAATGATGTGGAAGTTAACAATCACTTAAGCGGACCAATCAAAGGTTTGATTATTCCATCCAAGTGTTACCAGGAAACTACTAGTTCAACGGACTGAAAGGGGTGGGCCCCCCGGTAAGTTACACTACAAAACTTAATAAAAGCAACAGACTATGTGGTGTCGCTTATTTGCGGGGTCTAGGACACTTCGCCCAAAGTCCATATCGCCCAATGTTATATTCTGCCCACAACGCCCAGAATTACTAGAGAGACACAACGCCCAACGCGACCACATTGCCCAATTCTGAATATGACAACAACGCCCAAAATGTCCACAACGCCCAAAGTTATGACGGGGACAGAACGCCCAACGTGACCACTTCGCCCATTTCTAAATAACCGTAAATTTTCCTTCGGCTAAGCTCGGTCGCTTGCTTATTTACTTTAGTGTATGTACTAATCCACTAATATTTAACATATTTGGGAACACAACACCCAATTAGATCACATCGCCCAATTAGAAATTCCCACAACGCTGAAACTTAGGACAGGGACAGAACGCCCAATGTGACCACATCGCTCAACTCCAAACTGTCCACAATGCTCACAACACCCAAAATTAAGACAGGGGAAGAACGCCCAACGTGGCCACATCGCCCAATCTGAACTTACCGTTGTAGAATTATCGTCCAACTACAAAAGTAGTGTTATGTTCATTTTAAAATGTGCCGTTTTATATGAATTGATCTCTTAATTTGTTTGCCGCTTCGTCAGAATTAGTAGTGTTATTTTAATTGCAGTCTTATTTTGGGTTACCATTTTCGCTATTTTGTTTTCTCTTGAAAATTGAGTTATGAAAGGCCGGTTCCCTTAAACCTTGAACGTTCTCTTTGTAGGCTGATTTTCTGCCGACCAAATTCCCGGAAGTGTTGATCTCGGCGTTGCACGTGTTAGAAATTCCTTCAAGAATATTTCATAACGTTTCGTAATGTGGTGCAATATCTTTTGGGATAATTGTCCCGTTGCATTTTTTAAGTTAGTCAATCTTCCACCGTTCGTGACTCCAGGGTCTTCCCAAAATTACATCTGAAGGGAAGGGCCGTAAATATATCGAGTGGGCAGCGAGCTAGGGTTGGAGACGCATCTTCATGTACAGCGGGTTTTTTTCGCGGCACCTGTTAAACCAAATACCGTACCGAATATTGCTTTAGGCAATTACTTAGTATCTTTTCGACAAAGTTAAGTTGGATATACATCAGTGTTAACAGTGTAGCCTAAGTACAGAACAATCAAGTGTCATTGTTTCTCTTCTCGATTTAATCGGATAAAAAGCGTTGGAACCCGTGAAAGTGATTGTTGGGAATAATCTGCTTCCCCAGAAGCGCATCAGCCCACGCGTCGTCCTCCTCTGGTTTCCTGAGGCCTTCTACATTTTTCCCGGATTGGGAAAAACACTCCTTTACCGTCGGAACCTGCAATTGGAAATCAACCCTTGATTTGTGCCTGCCTCGCAGCGAAAGTTAAGGTAAAACAGACCAGTTTTTGTGTGTGGTGAAACGAAACTTGCGCGCGACTTGCAAAATTTGGCGGAATTAAACTTTGTCTTGTAAACCAACAAAAAAAAGCGACCTTCAGTCGAAAATCTTTTTTTTATTTGCACAAATATCTGTAAAAGGGAATGTTGTTTATGCTGTATTTTTCCTGTAAACTCTACGCCACTGACCAAGCAGAATTAATAGAGTTTAAATACCGTGGGCCATGGGCGGCGAGTTCCCTTTTGTTTGAGCGTTCAAATTATGCTGTTGTAATTTTAGAATTATCAAATCACTTCTGCTTGTCATTTTTGCTGCAGCGTCGTTTGCGTCGTTTCCGATAATTTCATTATATGTGTTTTAAAAGTTACTGCCTCTTTTATTTTTGTGTACTCTGTATTTGTTTATGTAAAAATTTTGCAAGCTCCAAATATATATAGGAGGAGGCACAATCACGGTAAGTTCCATTCACGTAAGCTGTTGGCTTCTCGGCCTTCCACGAGGACCTACATTCAGCTGGACTTGGAAGGTGGCGCCCACTTATTTTGACTCACCCTGTACACAACTAAAGATTATCTCCCATAAGCGATTTTCACGAACTCCTCCTCCTCTGAGCTAAGCTGTAGGCCCTTTTCCATCCGCTTGTTTGCGGGTCGTCGAAAAGGCTCGATTGCTTGTAACAGTAGATACAGGTTATATTATTAAAATCTGTATTTCATTTGGCATGTACAGGGTCATCACATGAAAATGATAAATTCTACTGTAACATTGTTGTTTTTGAAGATATCGGAATATTAACAGATGCTTTATGGACTTATTTTTAACAAGGAATTCATTATTTTTATCAAAGAAATTACAGAGATATAGCTATCACCTTTGTTGTTCTTTATGAAACAACTTATATATTATTGTATATTCTGATTCTTAATTTTTTCTTGCTTTCATCTACATAAACATATAAGTTCCTCACATATGTTTAATATTAGTAGATTAGTACATACACTAAAGTAAATAGGCAAGGGGCCGAGCTTAGCCGAAGGCAAATTTACGGCTATTTAGAAATGGGCAATGTGGTCGCGTTGGGCGTTGTGTCCCTCTAGTAATTTTGGGCGTTGTGGGCAGAATATAACGTTGGGCGATATGGACTTTGGGCAAAGTGTCCAGGTCCCTTTGCGACCCTCGTCTGTCAGTGGTTCATGAACGGCTCAATTCCAACACTCTAAGCTTAGGATAAGTATACAAGAAATATGTGAAGCTTGGTTTCTTTGAAACAATCTGGCTTGCGAGTTGAATAAAACCGTTCAACAAAAACGCCCCCAACACTATTTTATTCAGTTTCCAGGCTTCCATTGTAGTGTATTACTATTCGCTTCAAGTCAAACTAAAAACCTGCATTTTAATCTACCATAATAAATCTTATCTAATATACAAAAACAAAACCTACCATTACACTCCGTTAAGCCTTCATCAGTCAAAGCAAATTTGGGCATACGTTGATCATCAAGATCATCAGACTGATACGTTAAACTGTAAGGATTATTTTTAATTTAAATAAAATAATAATACCCATAGTTGAAGGCATGCTAATTAATTACACAACATATGTCAGCATTAATTTTGCTGCTTTTTAAATGTTGAACTATGGAATTTAAACATCAAATTAAATGTTGTTTAACAGCTAAACACACACCTTGGGTCCGTATGCGCTTGCTTCTCTTGTGAACGAGTAGAAGCTCTTTGTTCGCAAAAATAAGTTTTCTCTGTTGATAATGTTTTTGCATTGCACAAAATATTTTTTGTATTCAACAAATATTCATTTTTAGTCCACAGAACTAATTTTAAATATCGAAAATATTTTTTGTATTAAAAAATTAAAGCTGTTTTGGAAAGCATTTCTAGCTAATAATTTTACAAAAAAAATTTAAATATTTAAAAACGTTTTTTTATAGAAACAAATTGTTTATGGTAACTAAATAAAACTATTTTTACTGTCTTAAGGGACAAAACGGCGTTTCATACTTACTAGTAAGGTCCTGCAAAAAAATAGTATTTGTAGTGCTACTTTTTTTCGTTAGTGAGGCGTTTTGATTAAAGGAAATAGGCCCAGTAATGTAAGTAACGTTACCAACATGAATTTTCCTGGATTTGTGAATGTTGATGTTGCCAAAGATGGTGCCATTTTGTCCACTAATTTCGGTTTCTCCATTTATCTAAAAGGAAACCGTTTTTAAACTAAAATAAGAGTAGGAAACTTGAATAATGGAAGAGTTTAAAAATACTACATTTTTAATTTTACCAAAACTGGAATAATTATCACTTGTAGCTTGAATTTACGCACCTTGTCTAATGAGTCAATTAAATTTGAGCACCACGTCTTTTGGTCGTAAAGATGTTCACTTTCATGTGTATTAGACTGCTGTAAAGATTTCGAACTTGCACTTGCATATTCAGAACTGCTAATCGATATTGTATCATCGCATGTTCCACAATTTTCTAACCATTGCCTGCATTTCAATCTCGCAGATTCATTTTCAGTTGTATCAACAAAGCTGTACCCTTTTCGCAAACAGTTTTTGCAGATAATTGGAGGTTCGTCTTTGTCCATCTACTGTAATTTTTTACTTTTTAGGGAAACAATACCAGTACGTAACGTTACCGATAACTTCTAAAGTCTGACTAGCCATATTTGTCATGTGGAACCTGATTTGAATTTTTATTAACTGATTTTTTATATACGTATGCAAGGCAACGTGTAAACATTACCATTGCAGTGCTAGCATCTGTTTGCATCATGGTTTTTGCGTTTCTTTTTAAAAGCAAACGATTGTATCTGGTTTACATTATTGGTGAATCAAACTACTCACGTAATAACAATAAAACACAGCTTTTACTTCCTAGAAAACATTGCAGAAAACCAGTAGTACAAGGTTATGATAAATTCAACATGTATACTAGCAGACAATAAATAACAGCTGTCTCTAATAACTGATCTCTACAAATACATTAAATTAAAAAAGTAGTATATTAATTTATAATGTAAATAAGGAGTGGTTATGTTTTGACTGCTTATTTTATATGCTGGCTTCCTAATGTATTCGTGTGGAGGAAAGGAATAATATATCTGTTCAGACTATCTCCGCGAAATACATGTAAGGCTATGTTTGTAGTAGAGCGGAGAGCAAAGCTTAGAGCAATGAGCAGAGAAGAGCAGAACATCGATGAAAGTTGCAAATACACATACTGAAAGATGTTTTAATAGCGGCGATAATGTTTTCACCTAAGGTTTCTAACACGTGTCTGAAAGTAGTTCGCTGAAAATGTGGTACATTATTTAAACTGTTACACTTGCAGTGTACATGAAATTAATAAAAAACGATAAGGTCTGGGCGAATTACATCATTTATACAGTGCTTCCCAAAAGTAACGGACAAATTCTATAAAATCGTTGAGAAAAATGTTTCATAAAAATGCTCGGACACGTCGATTTTTATTTTTAAATTGTCATTTAGAGATGTAATTTTCAACCCCCCACCCCTCATCCCCTAAGCCCTAGCAACTCCAACTTTAAAATTTCAAACAGCAAAGCACCCCTTATGATACCTCATCTGATAGCTTTCTTTATGCTGAATACAACAAAAAAAAGTTTTTTAAAATCGGTTGATAAATAACGGAGATATTTAACAAAATGTATTCAATTGAAAGTGCCAATATTCGAGCAGGTATTGATACGGTTTTAGCAATGTGTGGTAAAAACAATTGAAGTTTATGTTCTCAGTACGCCCTGTAAACATTGCGACGGGTTTTGAGAGATTAAGAAAAAAATTGTTTTTTCATAAAATAAAAATTTTTTTTCTCAAAAAAAAAATTTTTTTTTCATCCAAGCTTAAAAATTCTGCATAAACGCATTAAAACGTACTGAGAACGATAAATTTCAATTGTTTTTATCACTCATTGCTAGAACCGTATCAACGCCTGCTCGAATATTTGTACTTTCATTTTAATACATTTTGGTAAATATCACCGTTATTTATCAACCGATTTTGAAAAGCTTTTTTTTGTTGTATTCAGCATAAAGAAAGCTATCAGATGAGGTATCATAAGGGGTAGTTTGCTATTTGAAATTTTAAAGTTGGAGTTGCTAGGGCTTAGGGGATGAGGGGTGGGTGGTTGAAAATTACATCTCTAAATGATAATTTAAAAATAAAAATCGACGTGTCCGAGTATTTTTATGAAATATTTTTTTTAACGATTTTATAGAATTTATCCGTTACTTTTGGGAAGCACTGTATAAGGACTTTCGACCACATCCTCAAAAATTTTTGGAATATTTCAACGTTTGAGTATGTATTAAGTAAAATTTGCGACAAATTAACTAAAGCTTGGAAAAACTTTAACTCTAGTCCTATAGATCCAGCTAAACGTCTTGTCATTACCTTAAGGTACGTTCGTCTTGGTAATTAATTGGTAATTAAAATATAGCACAATTATTATTGAAACTATCCTTTGATTTACCGAAACAATTACAACTACCTACTAATATTCCTATATGATACAATGGTAAACGTACTACATCTCTTCATTCTCACTAAAGCCACTATAATATAAAGATACCGAGGAAATGTTATAATGCAATTGTGGGCTCCCTTGGTTTTGCAGCTCTGTCAGCAAATATGGTCTTTGTATATCTGAATATATCGAAATGCTGTCTCCATAAACAGAATTGTATACCAATTCTTGCAGTTTTATGCCTAGTAGCATATGGGGGGGCGGGTGTACGTTTACCAATGTGTCGAAGTAAATTGCCTCTGCAATCATTTTCAGTTTCTCTGTTTCCATATTTACTAGACGATTTGCTGTCGGCGTTGGCACATGAATACCTGAAGCTCGAGTGTCGACCCGTTCATTTACTACAGCAGCGATTCTCAACCTGTGGGGCGCGTCCTTCTAGGGGGACGTGAGATCAAAAAACAGAGGGAGCGAGCATCTCGAAAAAAATAAGAAAAAACATTACAAAAAAATTTATTAAAATTATTGAAAGAAAAGCATAAAATACATTCTGACATAATAAAAAATAAAATACACGTTTACACTGATATAATACACTTATAAATAGGATTGTATCAGTACTGCACAATGTATTTAATAATTAAGTTATCAATACTAAATTAAAAACAAGTGTAATAATTATTAGTGACTCCCTTGGGCCTGTCTTGCAGAACAAAGTTTTTCGAAAGCAGGTTTAATGTTAGAAATTGACACTCTGAGTCACGCGCGGACTGACTATATTATTTCAGGGGCGCTAACATTTGTAGGGGCCTGTCCAGGCGCCTGCAATGAAACATTTGGAAACACTTACCCCTACATAAACAGCATTTTTTCCAGCTATTTTGAACTCCTCCCAAAATGATCGATTATGACTTCCACCGATGGCGTTAAATCCGTTTCTGTGGATACCATAACTAACGAGTCTAACAGTTCATTACTTATGGATGATCGTAATCGGTTTTTAATTATTTTTAATTTCGAGAAAGTTCTTTCACAATTCACTTGAGTACATGCCAAAGTCAATAAATATTTGTAGGCAATATATAAATGAGTGTATGCAGAACAATGAAAGTTATATTTGTGTAACACCTCAAAAGCACAAGACACACACATTTTGCATTTATGAGTAGTCACTATATTTTCGTCAGAAACTATACTACTGTACGATTTGGCGAAATTAAGCAGTTCATTGAACAATTGTTCACAATCTGTTTTAGAAGATGTCGAAAGAAACTCTAATGACGTAACAGAAACAGGCAGTTTCCCTTTGTTGATATCATGGAATCTTTTCGGATCCAAGAATGCAAGACTATCAAAAATGTTCTTGTTTTGCAAAAATCTCTTATCAATAGACGCCAACAGTACATCATAAATATATCGGAACACTTTTACTCTAAACTTTTGCTCTGAGTTCATGTTTCCACCATCATCAACTGCAGTTTCATCAGCCATTCTTTTTTTAAATCCTTTTCTGTGAATGTCAAGCTTATGCTTAATTTCGATATTATCTAACTTAAGGTGATTTAATTGTGATTCCATCTCTATTCCAAATTTTTTAGCAGAATCATAAATTGATTCATATTTATTGCTTAAGCTTTTACATTCTTCATTAAAACTTTTAATATTGTTCCACGCGGCTAAATAGTCTAAACCACGAGTTTGCAAATATTCCGACAACGGCGTGCTGACGGTGAAAATATTGAGATAAATAAAAGCTGTAAGGATCATATCAAATGAAGTAATTTTGGTTAATAAATCTCTGGCTTCTTTAGCAGTTTTAGCATCGATATTTCTGTCGTATCCTAAAGTATGTAGAACTTCTATCAAATTAATGTAACGGTGCCTCAGAATGCTTTTCATTTAACTGATGAAAAATTGATAAAAGTGCTGCATGCTTGCTGTTCCATCTTGTTTCACCGATTTTTTGAAGTCGTCGTAATTTATCCATTCCATGATGTTTTCCCAAAATTTCAACCCACAAATTATTTCGTTTGTATGACTGTCTTATAAAATTTGTTATATTTTGCAACAAGCCAAACAGGTCTTGAGATTTAATGCAACACATTGTAATATCTCCAATAATTAAATTAAGTACATGTGCATGGCAATGGGTAAATAGCGAATCCGGAGCATCTTTTTTCAAATAAGCCTGAAGCCCCTTATATTGGCCACTCATATTTGCAGCTCCATCGAAAGACTGACTAACCATCCAATTTAAATTTATTTTCAAATCATTCATTTCTCTTTTAATTACTTCATATTGTGCTTTACCGGTGCCAAGAGTAATAAGAATCATTCTCAAGAATCTTTCTTTAACTTCCCCATTGAAAACATATCGCACACACAAACAAAGTTGATCTAAAACTGTGATATCTTGCGTAGAGTCTACTTCTATTGAAAATAATTTTGCCTGTTGTATCTCTTGTGCTATTGTATTTTGCATTAATTGCCCAACTATTAATATAATTTTATTTAATGTGGTCTTTGATAGAAAGGTGATCAGTGATCCTCTGCCGCGGCTTTGATTTAATTTGGACTTTATTGCACATTGTTTGACATGCGCATCTAAAATAGGATCATACTTTGCAACTAGTTTTACGATGGCTAAAAAATTACCGTGATTTCTATCTTGCTCTCCATCATCAACTTCATATGTCATATTATATGCGGCTTCATATCGATGACCGCGAAACGGCATACACTGCTTACTTAAGGCAATTATTATCGAAACAATGCGTTCTAAAATTTGTCGGTTGCGTTGCGATTCAATTTGCTTAGCGTTGTTTAACAAGTTGTCCACATTTTTTGAAGATGTAGAGCGTAAGTAAGTTTCGGTAGATGTTTTATGTTCTAACGACTTTTCGTGTTTCTCAAGTCTTCGATAGATAGATTTAGAATCTTTTACGATAGAACCAATTTTGTACAAATTTTTATCATGAGAAAATACCATACAAAGCGAACAGTACACTTTGCATTCTGTTTGTTTGTAGGACAACCATTGTCTCAAGATTCTTTCATTATTTCATTTATTTATTTCATTATCATCAGCATCACTATCATTATTTGTTAGCATACCCACTTCACTTTCATAAATATCTTCTTCGAGATTTTCTTCTAAATAATCTTTGGATGTCCCTTCCATTGGATCAACGCTGGTCTCACGGAAATGCTCAGTTTCGGGAACAGACTCCTCGATTAATTCACTTGATTGGTTTGATGCTCCTGCTTTTGTATCAATATTTTCTTCCAACATTGGACTATCGCAAGGCTCATTTTCGGGCATAAGCTTTTGAATTAATTGTTTTGGCGCATCCTGATCCACGTCACGTTTATTAGGCGGAAACGGAAAGAAAGAAAACAAACTACCTTGTCTCATATCTTTTACAGCCGATTGCAGCTTGAGCTTTGAATTTTCCCGTTTTTTTTGCGCACCGGATTTATGTTTATATTTGGCTTTTTCCATTTTAATTTTAATAAAAAAGCAATAATTATTGATATTAATGGCACTGCAATTACTACAACACTAAGCTGACAGGTTAATAATGTTTTTAAAATAATAATAAAACGCGGTTCGCGATGTGGGGTACGTATGAATATATTCTCAGGAATAAGACCACAAGAGTCTTTGAACCACTTCAACTGAAAGAAATCAAAGCCAAATTGTAAGGCAGGCAAAACAGGGCAGCTCTAATCTCGCCATTATTTAAAATAAACAGTTGTGAATGCAATATAGGATTGATTACACGACTTATTAGACACTTTCGAGAAAGAGGTCCACTCATCGAAACTAACAATAATTCGATCCTTATCAGCCGGACTGGACGGCTGAGCCCTTACTGTGTAAACAGTAAATATAAACATGTTTAGGTAGCTACTTGCAACTTGATATTTTTATATGGTATACCGTAATAACTTTCAGCGCCAAGATCAAAGAAATTTCCTTCTATTCATGCATAGCTAAAATTTGTAAAAGTTAAAAAAAATAGAATTTGTTGGGATTGGAAGGCCCGGACTAGCCGGAACTTCAGGGGCCCGGGACGCTCCAGCGCCTAGCGCCCCTGGCCAGTCCGCGCCTGAGAGGCGCGTAAATGAGTCAGCTGTTTGACGACTAGATTACAACTATTCAACTAATGTAAACAGATTATTATCTGCCCACATCATAGCACAACTTAACGTAGTTGAATAGATACGTTATTACTAAATTAACAAATTATCTCAATGGTACTTCTAATCCGTATCCAATAGGGCATCTCTCTTACTTTAAATTATCAACACTAAGCTGTCAACGAACAGATGAATAGTGATATCGAAAGCGTGTACACAAAAAAAGGCTGTGTTATATTTTTCTTTTAATATGTATTTGTTATTAATTATATGCCTTACAATATGTACCTGTACAACCGAAAGTGCGCGAATTCTTGGAGTATTCTATCCACCCTCGTACAGCCACTTTACTTTGTCCAGTACCCTAATGAAGGAACTCGCAGCGAAAGGTCACGAAGTTACCATGATCAGTCCTTATCCTCAAAAATCACCATTAAAGAACTACAGAGACATTGAGCTTGTTGGGGTTGCTAAAGAATTTGAAGGTATGTAGAAGTGCAATAGTATATATATATATATATAGTATGATCAACAAAATTTTGAATTAATGTTGATCGTGGAAAACAAAACGTTTTGTCTTTTCGTAGGTCATACAGAATATAACATTTACTATAATGACTTAAAGATTATGAAAGTCT
>JABXWE010010965.1:0-27336 GCA_014611495.1 Limonius californicus | reverse complement strand
CTGTAAGGTAGTGGGATTGAGCGAGAAGAATAGTTGTTAATTGAAGCTGTAGATAATGCTTTTGCTTACGTAATACTGTTGAGATAGTACTGTTAGTAATTGTAATTACTGTGTTCTTATGATTGAGGCCTGTGGAACTATGTTTGGGGAGCCAGTGAGCTCTCCAAGGTTCCCGGGGGTTGTGTATCCGCGCAGGATTCCGTTTTAAGCTGCTTAATGCTTGGGAGAGTCGGTGATTAGGCCTAATCACTCGGTTTGACCTCGACCTGTTTGAGCAGCCAGTGATCTCTGCATTGCACTTTGCAGAGTGGCCTGTGGAGAGCCTGTCTCTCACTCTTTTCCTTGTGATGCACGTACGGCGGTCGGTGGAGGTCGGTTGGTGATCACAATGACATGGGGGAACTGAACCCATTGTCCGGTGGTAACATTCGGTTACCCGGTATGTATGATTAATCGAATACTTATCGCTTAATCGATTTACTTGATTATTTATGGAGTGTAGGAATAATATTTTTGGACAAATCCTTTCACATTTATTGTAGGTTCGTATAGTTGTCAATAAAGCTGTTTTCTAAATATTGTGGTTACTAGCGCCCTTGTGCAATAAATTATTTTTTGGTTATGCCTTTCCAAGACCCGATACTCGTCCCAGGGCGGTGTTTTTAGGTAAGATTTAGGAAAATTAGGGTAGTGGGTGCGAAATGGCCGAAGGGATGGCTTCTCAGACGGATTCGGAGTTCGCGCGTTTGGCATAAGTGAATTAACAGTATATGTGTGTTGCTTAGTGGATAAATGCACTGAAGTAATGTGTACCTATGTATTGACTACCTGTAAGGTAGTGGGATTGAGCGAGAAGAATAGTTGTTAATTGAAGCTGTAGATAATGCTTTTGCTTACGTAATACTGTTGAGATAGTACTGTTAGTAATTGTAATTACTGTGTTCTTATGATTGAGGCCTGTGGAACTATGTTTGGGGAGCCAGTGAGCTCTCCAAGGTTCCCGGGGGTTGTGTATCCGCGCAGGATTCCGTTTTAAGCTGCTTAATGCTTGGGAGAGTCGGTGATTAGGCCTAATCACTCGGTTTGACCTCGACCTGTTTGAGCAGCCAGTGATCTCTGCATTGCACTTTGCAGAGTGGCCTGTGGAGAGCCTGTCTCTCACTCTTTTCCTTGTGATGCACGTACGGCGGTCGGTGGAGGTCGGTTGGTGATCACAATGACATGGGGGAACTGAACCCATTGTCCGGTGGTAACATTCGGTTACCCGGTATGTATGATTAATCGAATACTTATCGCTTAATCGATTTACTTGATTATTTATGGAGTGTAGGAATAATATTTTTGGACAAATCCTTTCACATTTATTGTAGGTTCGTATAGTTGTCAATAAAGCTGTTTTCTAAATATCGTGGTTACTAGCCTCCTTGTGTAATAAATTATGTTTATGGTTATGCCTTTCCAAGCCCGCTGATGAGGCCTCTGGTACTATGCTTGGGGAGCCAGTGAGCTCTCCAAGGTTCCTGGGGGTTGTGTACCCGCGCAGGATTCCGTTTTAAGCTGCTTAATGCTTGGGAGAGTCGGTGATTGGGCCTAATCACTCGGTTTGACCTCGACCTGTTTGAGCAGCCAGTGATCTCTGCATTGCACTTTGCAGAGTGGCCCGTGGAGAGCCTGTCTCTCACTCTTTTCCTTGTGATGCACGTACGGCGGCCGGCGGAGGTCGGTTGGTGCTCACAATGACATGGGGGAACTGAACCCATTGCCTGGTGGTAACATTCGGTTACCCGGTATGCACTTACAAGTTAGGTACATCACTCAAGACGGTCCTGTCAAGGACACCCCACCCTGAACAAGAACTACTAGAGACGGTCCTGTCATGGTGCCAAAGGTGAGCTACTAGATGCTACGCGGGATCCTACGGGGGACACCCAACCCCCTGTAAGTAGAAATGTAGAAGTTACAATGCTAATGTAATAATGTATTATTGCTTGTGTATTCCATGCTTTGCTGGTTTGTGCTGAAATGGAGTTATGACTGTTTGTGTGTTTACTTTATGAGTGCACCGCGTACATATCTGAAGCTGCCAAATCCTGAGTTCCCGAGAACTTGGTCTATCCTATCGGTGAGTGTTTAGTTATTTATTATATTTACTTTGTAAAAATTCCTACCGCCCGTCCCGGTGCGAAAAATAACCTCCTACAATCGCTAAATACAAACAGTTCCAATGATTGAGGCATACTCGATTTGATTTTTTTTGTTTATTCAGTTGTAATGCAAGTTCACAGTTCGTAAACGAAGTTTTAATGTTTCGTTATACTCCTGCCACTAAAGTAAGTATTAATATAATTATTTCTTTAGATGAACCTTAAATTTACAGGAAATACACAACACACACTATGTAGTATTACTATTTGACATTACAACTGATGTAAAAATTACATTACAAATATACAAGTATTTGTTCAATTTAAAATGGAACCTGTAACGAGACCGTTGCCCTATCCACTGTGCCACATAAAAAAAAAAACAAGAAAACATTCTTCCGTTAATATTAAAACGATATCATATGAACGTAATTCTGTATACTATTATATGCCCAATTTTAAATATTTCTTTTTAATAAATCACAATAACAACTATAAAACAGTTTACATTTTTAACCAAAGAATCCTGGAGACATAAAATCCTACATAAATCCATTCATTCGAACAGATTGTGGTTCAATTAGTTCGGCATACCGAGGTTACACTGCACAGCATTACGAAAGGCTATTTCTCTCAGCTCTAGCGGCTGCAATAATTCGTTACCGCATGTATCTAGCGAATGTTACTGCAACATCTTATGTTTAAATTTATCATTGTATAAAATAGCCTTTATTAACTGTTTCTTCTAGTACTTTCTGTAGGTTTAACAGGTCATAAACTATATCAACAAAAATATTTCGTTGTGACAAGTGTTTATCAATTCAAACAAACAAGGCCAGTAGTTATTTACATGCTATCTGTAACACATTTGTAATTGTAAACAAGGTCTTTGGCATTGACACTCTACGCACAACTGAAAAAAGTTAATCTGCACGGACTGACGAACCTATAATTTTACGCGGATTTTTAGCAACATCAATTAATGAATTTCCAACGACACGTATGGGAAGTATTTAAACCGGAATACCCACGTGAAGTTTCACTTACACATAAAATCCCTATTTACAAGCATTCACAGTTGTAGATTTCGCGGTACTAGATTACTTTTACGTGACTAATTTACCTTGCTTGTAACGAATTTTGATCATCAAACTATTATAACAAAACGCCAGGGTGAAAGTAAGCTACGATTTATGATAGCTCGTTACCAGCTATTACAAATTAATTTAAAAGATATTATGTAACAAAGGTACTTTAGCAAACCTAATGTTCCTTTCGGCTCGCAGCAAATTTAACCAACACCGTAAACACACACATTTGTCGTTAGGACTAGTACGCCCACAGGCAAAGGTGGATTAACTAGGTTAGGTACCCAAAATATTTATGTGAATCTTGGAACAAGAGTTAAATCAAAGACAAACATTTGATTACAACCTGTTTTCGTCGTAAACGAAACTAACCACAGGCTTCGTAGGTCAACAAATTAAACCAGAAGGAAAAGCTAAAGAAGCAGGAAACGTTGCACGATGAGAATGAGAATACTACTTGAAAAAAAAATCATGTTTTTGTAATCATTATTTAATACATCGATTATTTCTCTTTATCGCCGCTATAAGCATCATGTTAACAAGTATATGCAACCTAATACAGTATTTTTTGTATAAAGCAGTTAATAGAGGCACCTTATTAAAAAAGTTAATTTTACCCGAGATAAAGCTATCGGAAACGCATAACAAGCTTCCATTGTTGAGATTCTATATCCGAAAGAATAACACAATAGTATAAGGCAAAAAAACGACAGCACATTATCAAACATATCCCCAATATCGGTAATATCTTGCTAGCTTCAGCGCAACACTGCCAAAACGGTTTATGGCTAAATACAACGTAAAAGAAACAGAACCTTTACTTAAAGAACAACGGGTTAGCAAAACATAAACTCTTCAAGGGTGATTTTTGATAATGTGTTAGCAAAAATGAAACATTTACATAGTTAGTGTCATGATGTAGTTATATGTAGTACAAAAATAAATCGTCAGGCCCTAGATATAGCAACTAGTCAAAAATACTAAAGAAACATGGATTTTTTGAAAAGCCTATTTAATAAGTGCTTCAAAAGTAAGAAACCAATTTGAAAAAAATAACGCATATAAGATCAATATTCAAGAAAAGCACAAGGGCTAACATAAGAAAATGTTACGCAGCCATGGGAGTCCAGATCAACAATAGCCTTCTTCATGCATTATTATTTGCAGTTGATGCAGTACGTGCTATTTGCGGAGGTCGAACAAGATACGGAATATTGGGCCTTACACTACAAATGGAAAAGCAAATTATAGCATAGTGAATGGGAAAGAACAGACCATTCAGGCAGGGTGAAATATGAATATCTCGGGGTCCCCGTAACTTATGTTGGAGTAGAAATATTAACTAGACACAAGAAAAACATGCAAGACGACAATGGAGGCTTACGCCACCTATGGGTGACAAACAAAAAATTTCACAAAAAGTACAGTCCTCAGAGATGAAGTATTGGAGAAATTGTTCCAAACTTATATTACGAAAATCAATTCTAAAATACAAAAACAGGAAAGCGAATGAGTGTCCAAAGCACAATGGTAGACACCACTGAGAAAAACAGTTACTATGATACGACCACGAAGGATGGAGGAAAAACGGCTAGCTCTGAGGCTATGGGGACGAAAACTACCATATAGATATAAGGACGAATAGAATAGACTGGACTGACAGCAAGAAATGGAAGTGGAGATGGCAGAAATGACAGTAAGCTGAAAAAAGTCGCTTACATATAAAGAGCGATTGAAAACAACCAGGGCAGGCCTTGGACGTGAAAACGTATGCCGTAACTCCATGGTTATATAACGTCACGCTACTACTGAACAAGTAAATAAAATTAAGTTACAACCTGTCAGTGTCAAAACAATAAAATGTGAAAAAATATATCTACAGTGCGGTCGTAAAATGTCCTCCCCCTACTAACTTTTGAACTTGATATTTCTTCACAAAATTTTGTGTGCTTTAATGGGAGGTTAAATACTACTGTTTAGTAAATAATTAAATTTTATAACTTTCAAAATGGCGGCTAGGAGCCATCTTGAATTTTTTATGTGAAGAAATATCAAGTCATTCAACAGTTAGTACGGGGAGGAGGACATTTTACGACCGCACTGTATATCTTATAATCTTTGTGTATTTCTTCCAATATTTTTTTAACTTTACTGTTGTGCTGAACCTTTACCTATATCAGTAATTGTAAAAAAAATATTACCGTCACATCCTTAAACATCTCAATTATTCCAACGTTTGGCACTTTGTCACCGATCACTGAAAAGCGTTGTTTGTTTCACTTGCAAATCTTCCTTTACCAAATTTAATACCTTATACTCAATACATTTCAATTCAATATGAAAATAACCAATACAAAACTTATCACGGCGTTGTTCTTAACTTGCTGCTTGTAAATTAACGATATACGAATTATTAACAATTATAATATAATTTTATTAAAACGGCATCCACTGTACATAAAATCCACATACTGTTTTTCCGCTGTTCGCATTCGGTTTGCAATGTGTAGGAGTAAACCGCGGGAATTCGGATTCTGCAGGCTTTCACAGACGACTACCTCCTCCTCCATATTTTACAAAGAGAAGTATGTTCTCACAGCACCAAATAGGGGCCCATAGCTGGAAGTATCAAGGTCGTCCGGAAATTGTCATAATTCTTACTTCTTTGTCTGAAGGAATATAATACGTTTGGTACAAACATAATTCCTCATTGTGCCAGTGAATTACAAGTGTTTAAAAAAACAAAACATTCAATAGCAAGTATTATTCAAAATTTTCCCGGTCGCCAGTGATAGTGTCGCCTTTGTACATAAAATTCTTTTGTGGCGTTCATTCACGGTGTTTAGCATTAATGTAAATCTTTCTGCAAACTTTCTATGTTACATACATCGCTTTACAATAATAATACATTGCAACAATAGTGCCGCACTATGAATGAATTTAATTATACAACTATTGTTTGTGCTACACAGGACGCTACATGACCTCTAAAATTAACATGGCCGTTATTATTTCTAACTATTACCAAAGATACAGCTGTGGACAGTAAAATAATACAAAGGAACGGTATTATACACTTCTACTAAATTTCACAAACAAAAATGTATAATTTATTGCGACACGAAACTTATTTTACGTTTCATTTACGAAACCGTATTGAGATTATCATAAAGCTATTCCATTTGGCAGAATACTGCACAGTTGATTGCTACTTGTAACAGTACCAGATATTACTGATTTAGGAATTAATTATATATGTGATCGGAATAGTGAGCCAGTTCTGTAGTGACTTTTATGTAGTACGAGGGTTGCCTTTTATATTTCGGGATTGGGCAACCCTAATGCTGACATCTGGCAACTGACGTCTCTATCGTAAAGTTTGACATTTTTGACGGTATACGTACTCAGAACGTTCTGACCTACGAGCGCTATTTGTGTTGTTTTTTACTGTAACTTGATAAATTCATATCGGCCAAAAAATGGAATTAAATCGTGAACATTTTCGTAGGATTATTTTTTACAACTTTCGACGTGGATTAACTCAACAACAGTGCATAGATGAACTCAATTCGATTTTTGGCGATGAAGCGCCATCAAGGACCAGTGTTTATCGATGGTTTATCGAATGCAATTGTGGCCGTAGTTCGCTCAACGACGAATTTCGTGAAGGTCGTCCAAAATCGGTTGTTGTTCCGAAAAACATTGATGCGGTGCGTGAATTGATACTGCAAAATCGTCATGTGACTTATCGTGAGATTGAAGTATCCTTGGACATTAGTGGGACCAGCATACATTCAATATTGCATGAACATTTGGTCGTAAAAAAGATTTGTTCGCGTTGGATCCCACATAATTTGATTGTTCGCGTTGGATCCCACATAATTTGATAATCGCTCCAAAACAAGCTCGTGTCAATTGGTCGTAAGAAATGCTCAAAAAATCCGATCGCGGTGCTTCAAAACATGTGTATGACATCGTAACAGGTGACGAATCGTGGATCTACGCGTATGAGCCCGAAAGTAAACAGCAGTCAACTGTATGGGTCTTCCAAGGCTAGCCAAACCCAACAAAAGTCGTTCGTGCTCGAAGCACTTCGAAGCAAATGGTCGCCTGTTTTTTCGGAAAAACTGGACATGTCTCAACCGTACCATTGGTGCAACGTAGAACGGTCAATTCTGAATGGTACACAACCATTTGTTTGCCACAAGTCTTCGGAGAAATAAGGAAAACCAACCGCCGAAGACGGATCATTCTCCACCACGACAATGCGAGCTCTCACACATCGGCTCGAACAAGTGACTTTTGAGCACTCAAAACGTCGATTTGATGAGTCATCCGCCGTATAGTCCTGATTTGGCACCCAAAGACTTCTTTTTATCCCCGAACATCAAAAATAAATAGCGAGGTCAACGTTTTTCGACACCCGAAGAAGCGGTTGATGCGTTCAAGATGCATGTTTTGGAGATACCTCAATCGGAGTGGAAAAAGTGCTTCGAAAATTGGTTCACACGCATGCAAAAGTGTATTGATCTTCATGGGGAATATTTTGAAAAACAATAAACAAATTTTCGATGATAAATATTTGTTTTTGTTCTCTAATCCCAAAATATAAAAGGCAACCCTCGTATATATCTGCATCCCATTGCCGTAAACGATTAAAATTATATCTAACATGTAATTATCACATTATATTAACGTAAAATATTAGTTAGGGTGGGAAATAAATAAAGAAACGGAAATCATAACTATACAGGGTGATTCTAAACACGCGCGAAAAACCTTAGTCACTTACAGCTGAGATTATTTACCCCTAAATATTCTAGTAATTCCTTTTAATTCTGCACCGTAACAATGGTATGGACCTTTTTGCTTTTTGTCGGGTTTTGATAAACTTCGATGTTTTGGAAAGCAACGGTCCAAGTTTAATTTCCAGTTGAGCGAGAAAAGTGAATGGAATTTGACCTAGAAATGAAGAGTAGGTTAAAAAATGTGTAAATTAGGGTATATCTTGAAAACGAGATCGTTAACCTGAGTTTATTTTTGCAGATTCAGAATTTGTACTCTGTTTGCCAAAAAAAAGGTCTTGGCAATGTTTGTAGAAAATTTATTATTTAAAGAGTTATCTAACAATGTTTCGAATAGAAATAACAATTAAATACATACACCAAATTGTTCACTTCTGGGTCAAATTTCATCGACTTTTCTCATTCGACTGTACATTTTTCTTGACTGGAAACTAAGCTCGAACTGCTAGGTTTTCAACACAACGAAGTTCATGTAAATTGGACGAGAAACAAAAAATCTGTTTACATTTATTGAATTCATGCAAAAAAAAACTTTGAGGCGCCACACACCCGTAACGGTATGGGACTAAAAAAATTCCTAGGTGATTTAGAGGTTAAATAACCTCAGCTATACGTGGTTAAAGTTTCTCGCACATGTTTGGAATCATCCTCTGTAACCATAATATCTCACAGATGATCAAATAATTATCACTGCAAACAAAAACAAAAACGACACTTTTGCATGTTCTTATCAGCTATCCAAAGCAACAAATTGTCTTTATTGTTGAACATAACAATTCTCAACAGATTCTACATCAGTGAGAAACCCATAATGAAAGCGATTTTCAATTACCCCATATGTGCAATAGCAACAATTTTTGAAATACTATTACATTAAACTCACACCATTTTTATGTAATTTCTTAAATGTGGTCCTTTAATTTACATTCTCCAATAAAAATAGATATTTATATTTACACATTTTTTTAAACTGCCATTTAAAACCGGAAAAATATATTCTAATTTGCAGTTCACAGTTTGCGCGACGTTATAGTTATTTTTCTGGGGACCAAGATCACTACAGTTCTTTCATGGACAGTGCTGTAAATATATTTATTATTTAAACATAATCTAATATTACCCCCAGGCTCTCAAATCTGTCTGAACTTATTTTACTTGTATTTAGTGTGATTTTCAGGCTAGCAAATTAATTACTGTAAGAAATAGTTATCTCTCACCACTTCGAGCAAACTTTAATCAATATTAGTAAAAAAGTTTCCCTAGCCTACTAAATCTGATCTAGTATTTTCCTTTGTTTTGGACTAGCATCCTATTAACGGTGTTGTTGATATGATTTTAAAGTGTAGAACGTGGACAACCAGGTTTATATACTAATAATAAATAAATAAAGCTTGAAAAACACATTCATCCTTGGATCGTAAAATACACTAAAATTGAAATGCGTAAACCTAAAAATATTTAAAAACGACAAAATTTATTTAATAATTGCCTTAAAAATGATGGCTATTTAGCAAACAATGACTTCTGTCTCATGCCTACATTATAATGAACTATAAACGAATGCCCATTTAAAGAACTTTCAAATTAAAATAATTTATTTACCTGTCAAAATCTGTTTGAAGTTACGTTCACTTTGCTTGTGTTTACATTCGAAGAAATAAACATAAGGTACGGCCGGTACGTAACATGACAGCTACGACATGCCTTATAGCACTCACAGCCAACCCTAATTCGAAAACTTGTTATCGTTCGTTACTTAATAATTAGATAGAAATCATTGCGAAAGACTATGATGTACGCAGAACACAATCTCAAAATTGAGCTTATGAATCATAAAATACTACAGAAACCTGCCACACATTGTCGTTTGCGTTTCCATAAGTTTACATATTTTAATAACATTTTCAAAGTTAACATTTCTTTAAATCAGAATTTCGAATTTACTGTCTGTGAACCCAAATGCGGCATGCAGTGTACGTAAACCACTCCCAAACAACATTATCAAATTTTTAATCGCGTCCGATGTAAATGAACAGTATAAAATCTGCTGTTAGTCGCACATATTCAGGTCACGATACTCATTAAATGGGTTCCACCTGAGGCGTTCGACATCCTTTCCGAAATCCGCTTTTACTGATGGCTTTTTACATTCCTCGAGAATGGGAAGGAGTAACTGTACGTCAGATAATCACATGCACGCAAACTTAAGCAGCAGAAACCCGTCCCGTATTAAACATAAAGATTTGGCGAGAGATTGCTCGAGCGGTGGATAAAAAGTAAGAGTAAAAAATATGTTAATTATGGCAGGAGCATAAAAATTAACGAACAGGTAGTAAATATTATGTTGACTTCAGATATCTTTTCATAAACGTTAACTCATTTCAGAGTTCGAACCGCTGAATTTAGGTTTGTAGCAATTGGAACGAGCCGCGTTTCAACAAGAATCAACGAGGAAGTTAGTCAGACCCACTTCTCATTTCTAGATAGAGAATGTTATGAAGTCTTCTAGAATCTAGAACGTCAACGTACAGTATATCAGATCAAAACGGATACTGGTGGTAGGAATTATTTTCAAATGTCGCTAAGATGACGTATTAAAATGGTTAGAATCTTTAGAATGTACCTTAGTTAAGGATTTAAATTGACAAAATGGAAAAGCTACCAAAAACACACAACAAGCTTCTGAAACTTGGATGTACTTAAACCCAAGCTTGTGATAGTTGGCATGCTGTAACCTATTTAATAGAATTGGGCGATATTAAAAGATGCACAGCAATATACAGTCTGTCGGTAATTGGAAGAATAAAAGAAAATGTTTTTGGACAGATTATAATAGGCAGTGCCTCCGATGTATATCAGATCAAAACGGATACTGGTGGTAGGAATTATTTTCAAATGGTTGGCATGCTATAACCTATTTAATAGGAGCGGGCGATATTAAAAGATGCACAGCAATTTACAGTCTGTCGGTAATTTGAAGAATAAAAGAAAATGTTTTTGGACAGATTATAATAGGCAGTGCCTCCTATATATAGGCAGTATCTTAAATATTTGGGGCTCTACCAACGAGACGGAATAACTTTTAGAATTTCGTACAAGAACTATTTAAAAAAAACAAATCATTTACTTCATGTAAACGTAACACAATGTACCTACAGTTGACGTAATTAGCAATGGTTCGAAATTCATTGTTGAGGAACTCCAATATTGTGTTATAAAATAACAGCTGAATTTTGGACAATTACTTTGGTTGTTATTTCCACTATAATTTACTATAGATTACCTGCTTTTGGATGTGGTCGTAGCTCAGTTGTCAGAGCGCTCACTTTCTAAGTAAAACCTCGATTCTGGCTTGGGTGCGAACCCTAAGCAGAACTATGCAGATTTATAAAAATCTCCTCTGCAGCCCACCACACACAATTTCCCAATCCGGCTTGCAACCGTGGGATCCTAACGCTAAAAACCTTCTCTGGAATTTCTGTCGTTCAGATTCGACGTTAAACTGTAGGTCGCTCGTGTTTCTACCTTAGCTGAGGAGAAACACGTGGCAGAGAAGAGGCCGATGCCCAACAGTGGGACAAGAAGGCTATCAATAATGATGACCTGTTTTTCCTGATAATAAACAAATGCTCTCTACTAAGCTTATATAGTGTCGTGGACGTTCCTGCTTTTTATTTAATTTTATGTTTATGCTTTATTATTTCCTTCTTATTAATGAGTAAACGAATTATTCGTTTATATACGACTGACTCGGACACACCTAAAGGTTTTGGTAATTACAAATGCCTTCAAAAAGCTGACAACAGAAACAAGAGAAAGTAAGTAAATAGATATTGGCAATTTTTGAAGCGTATGTTAATAAACTAAATCAATTGAGAGTGTAGATAGAAGGGAGAATAAAATTTCAAATAATTCTAAAATATTTAATGAAACATAATTATGTGCGAAACATAAAACAATGCGCTATAGTTTAAGTAGAAACTTGGAACTCGAAAACAATACAGCAATTATCCAGAAGAAACATTACTTCCTCAAGGGAGTGTTCTCTGAAATAAATATTGACTAGTGTTTACCATTGTCTACATTCCCACAGCATTACTCGACATTTTCATATTTAAATAAATAAAAGTATTAACGTAACATAAAACAGATAGTGGATAGGTATACTTTTTAATGTAACCGTTTAACTAACTACGTTAATTTTCCAAACTACTAGCGATTCTCTCACCTATGGCTGTGTCCCTTTTTTAAAAGTACCACAGGCATAGAAATAATGTTTCTCATTTACATCCGCAAAATTAATTTTATTGTTAAGTTTGAAGGGAAAATTAATACATATTTAGGAAGTTGTGCCATTGTGACTTTAAACTCCTAACATATGCGGTCTAAATACAACGGATTCTTTTTAACGAGTTCTGTTCTATCTGTTTCAGTTGTCAAAAATGTATTACAGCTAGGAAGCGAGCTGCGGTAGGTTCGAACGAGTTCATCGCTTAAATTTTCCTACAAAAAATATTTTACCTTAACTATTTCCCTGCACGCGCAGCGATCTTTTGGTCTCTATTAATGAGGACCGACATACAAACAACGTAAACAACTAATAATACTGTAAAAAATTATTTGTCTATAGAATCGTATGCATTTGCAACAGAACTCCGTAATGTACCTGCGCAGCGTAAAAAAGGTCATGCGCAGGGTCATGATATGTTACGATGGGTAAGAGCCTTTTCCAAGTGGTCTTTGATGTTTCCTTGAAAATCCGACTAAATGTGAAATGTCGCGCGCTGCAAACCGCACAGACTGTATACATTTGCAACCAAACCTTGATGTACAACCGCGTGTCGTTGCAAGATAACGTTACGATACAATGTTATAGGACGAATTTTCATTCATACAGAATGTTGCAAGGTAACATCGTTCTGTAAATAGCTTTGAATATTTAGCAAGGATGTTATAGAGAGCAAATGCGGCAAAGTCACGCTGTTGTGTAGCTACCTAGGGACCCCAAATGCAATGAAAATAATGCACATTAGCGATTTCGTTTTTGAAAGAATTGTAGCATCCATTTGTATACAAGGTACCATTTTAATGACACAAAATTTTGCCACCAAATTATAAATTTAAACTTAATAAGACCAGAACTATTTATAAACCCAATTGGCGACGTGGGACACCAGTTGTATTCTAGCTTGGCGTCACAATGCAGCCAGTAGTGTGTAACCCCGCATCCACTCTGCTATAACATCCTCGGTATATAGTCAGGAGTACCGACAAACTGTGGAACTAGCATGTGTAGAGCTGCGCACGTGCTTGTTCGCGAGCATGTTACGCGGTACCGTCCGCACTAATGCGCAACGCGGTTACGTTACGGGGTTCTGTCCAGAATACTTTTCTTAATAAAATAATATTCAAATATCTTGATTTGTGTACCTAATGCACATGTGTCACACTGGCATTGCATTGGTAATTTTAGGCATGCTAGGGAATGAGAAACAGTGTTGTATTAACAAACAGACAAACGTATGTGCCTGGGGGTAGTAAGAGTAAAAATTTTTTAGGCATATTTGCAAGACGGCGTCTTGAGAGATTGGGTTAGGACAGTGGATCCCAAAGTGTGGGTGGCAACCCCCCAGGGTATCGGGGGGGTAAAGGGGGTTGCGGGAAGATTTCCACAATAAAACAAAATGCCTTTTTAAGACATTTATTTCTGCCTTTTACATATTAAACCAAATTAAATCGAACTGAAATTATTAAAATTTTCAATATAGCAATATAGGCAAGAACCTAAACACTGTAAACATAAAAACAAGGGTATTGCTTTCAGTTTACCAGCCTCTTTTTCACCAACCATTATTTGCATCATTTCGACAGCGGCTGATAAAATCAGGTCTTCAGCAATTGTATGTGGCTTATTGGTTTTTGCAATGTGAAATGCAACTCGATAACTTGATAGTAGTGGTTTTTCAGTAGTAGTTGCTGCTGATTTAAAAGTGGCTTGCTCCCTGTGGAGGAAGTTCAGTTTTCTTTCAAAGAATTCTACCCGCTTCTCTTTTTTATGTAGGATTTAAATATAGAAATAACTTTGATAGCATCATACTTTCTTTTAACAATACTTTTCGACAAAGTGCGCACTGGGGGTTCTAGGAAAAAACGGTACAACCATATTTGAGATACTGATGGCCACACAATCTATTTTTCTTTGTATTCTTGTCACTACCAGAGGCGGAAGGTTCTAATTTCCGTTTTACAAATTTAGTTATTGCACTCAACACACACTCAGCAGTACAGCACACAATTTTCAAATTATGACTAATCTCATCGCGGTCTGCCGCTTATATAAAGAAAAATGGATTTTCCAGATTATTCCAGTGCTATCTAGCACCCTCCCAAATATGGCGGAATTATCCGGAAACTCAGAGAACAAATAAATAAATTGCACTACTTGGTAATAGATGGCGTCAGTTAGCCTTTGAGCTACTGATCCGAATGAAGTTGAGTACTACAAGAGGGGGGTCGCGAGAAAACTTTTTGCCAAAGGGGGTCGCGCTATAAAAATGTTTGGGAATCAGTGTGTTAGGGTAAGCAGAGCCATAGATCATAATCCATATCTAAAGCGAGTCTATTGTTAAAACATTTACATCACAACACGGATTACACCATTATGTGTATAACAAACATAACATGGAAAAATACAGTCCTAAACCGTTCGTCCGCTATTGCAGTTTAATCTAAAAAGTTTAAATCTATTTTAAACTACCATTTAACGCAACCCAACCTAATTTAACAAACATGAAACAATTTAAGAATTTTCTTTAAATTTCCCGTTAATAATGTGAGATGTATACACAACACTGAAGCAAGTTTACAATTTCCTAGTCTGTAGGTAGGTAACACAATGTCCATAGCCTACATTGTTAACATAATAGCTCAATAATGTAATTTGTTATTACTAACGTGTTAATAATGAAGATCCGCCTCTAACATTAAGCTGTTTTATTAGAATCACGATTACAACGTATGTACATAAAGGCAAAAACCCCAATTGAGCACTTTCGTAAAGCAAGTTTAGTTAAATACGTGAATAAACACATTTGGTAAACAATAACGCAAATGTGTTACTATTCCAAGAACTGGTGGATTTTAATATTAATGTGAGTTAACTTAACGTAATTATTGAACACGGGTACTAAATAAATATAAACACACCCAACGCAACTACATATCAATTTAATGGATAATTTTATATTTTAATAATTGTATGCAAATAAATGATATTGTAACGTTATAAGTGAAAGAACTCTTTTATCAGATTACTACTTGTAGGTGTTGTATGACTTTGAGGTAAGATTTAAATATTTACTGCTACATCAAAGATATAGTTGAATGTTAAACAAGAGCCTCAATACCTTTGTTAAACTGGACATTCGATGCTGATGTTCGGGCAATGTCGTCATACTTGTTTGTGAAGATTATTTAACAAAAAAAAATGCAATCAGTCGACCCGAGTTCGACTCCTGTTGTAGCCCGAATTTTAGTTACTTTTGGAACAATGGGGGTGACTCGGTAGCATAGCGGGGGGTGGGGCATGTTAGGCTCGTGATAAGCGGGATGGGACACTAAAGAACCACTATTAAGATTATTTTAAACATTTAAGTTAAATAACAGTTTTTGAAATAGCCTGAGGTTATGTTCTATGAAGGGAATTTTTCTTTTTAGTATACATTGCCTATGTATAGTTTTAAAAAGAACGCGTCAATTACTATACAGACAACTAAACCCTGCTGTGACCAAAACATCAAATTAATTCAAAGTGTTAAAAAATAAAATTATTCTTTATTTAGTGTCTTCTTGCGTTTTTTATACAACCATGTACAGTAAAGACGAATAAGTGGAAATACTAATGTGGTATCGAATGGTAACAGCTTAAGAAATGTGGGAGACTTATTTTCACTAAAATATCCAGAAAGACCTATTCCTTGTATTGGAACCCGGATAAACTGCTTGGAAGGCACCTATGCTGACCATTACACCACTTTGCACCTGATGTATTTTTGTTGTACAAAGGAAGTACAATGTTCGCGGACTTTACAGAAACATCACCCTGTCGATTTTTATATTTAACAAATAAGTCATCATTTGCATCCTATATACAGGGTGAAATACTTATTTAATATAAACACTGCATCAACATAACCTTCATACTCAAATAATTCACAACTACCGTGACGTTTATTTCTGTTTTTTAAGTTGTCTGTATAGTTGGTTGCCTACACAATAGGCGTAATTGACGCGTTCTTTTTAAAAGTATACATAAGTATACATACTAAAAAGAAAAATACCCTGTATATTGTTGCCAGACGCTATAAATCGAAGGAAACTGCGTATAATTTTATAAATATTTATTTATTGAGCGTACATTTAGGTACTGTTCATAGCATGTAAATCCAAGGCATAACATTTAACTAGAAAAGGCATACTTTTATTACAACTACTGATTTTTGGAACAACAGAAAGTAGTGAACCAGCCCTTTGCAACCTATTTCAATGTATTGATTTCAGTGATTTCACAAAAATCAATCAAGCATTACTGCATCTTATTAGATAGACATTCAAAGACTTAACTAACAATCAATCTCTGTGCATTGTGAAACTGAGATCAAAGACAAACAATATTGCATTTTACTTGCGAGCGGCAGCGAACCCGATATCACTTCCTGGCACGCCGAAAACACGGAGTGCATGCGCCGGCGATATACGTACAGTTAGACCTAGACTAGTGGCAGTGACCCCATAAAGCTTTCCGTTCTTAAAACTCAATATCAAATGCTTGCGCTTTTCGAATAGAGCGTTCAGACTCTCATACTCTTTATCTTCATCCACAACGCCACTTATGGCACAGTAATTTCTCAGCCAAAATTATGTTCGCCATCAAAAATCAAACAACTAACTCGCATTAATTAAATATACTATAACCTATAATTTAAAATACTCTAGGAGCTCCGTAGTATGGAGAGTAAATAGATTAATGTAGGAAGACTGCCTGCAAAATCTTATTAAAGATTTTCGTTAGATTTAACTGAACGGGTCTACTTAAATTACAAGCTGCTACAAATTACAGATTGACTAGACTCTATTCACTAGGGAAAAGGACCGGTAAATTAAAATATGTATTTCGATAACAACGAATACTTGGATACCGGTAGGTTAAATTTAAATTATTAACTTTATGAGCAATGTTCAAATATATTTTCTCCCTTTCCAAGAAAATGACTAAACTAATAGTAATTTTAAACAATCATTACAGGCTCTAAAGATAAGTACAATGTCTCCAAATACATTTTTACGATTATTATGACCTTACAAAAATGCTGATGCAATTCTTGATTTTACCCGCAGTAAACGTAGATCACACACAATTTGACGTATAGACTTATAGAGTATTAGCTTTCCTGTGATGCTTTACTCGAGGCAATTGAGCTAAAGGTTTTAATAATACGTGAGAAAAATTTGTAGAATGTGTAGTGACGATTTACTCTCTTATGTTTAATAACTTTGAAAGCATATAATTTTGCGATTCCCAAATATATCGAAGCCGGTCGGAGGAAGTGATGATAATTCTAATAGCAACCTTGACAGAGCAAGGCAAAACAGGATCAGCCTACACCGACCGACTTAAAAATTCGGCTCCTAAGCGATTTTCATAAGTGCACCGTCAAGTTCTTCGCAATAAAGCATCTGCAAACGCATCGCAGAGAAATGCACATTTCGAAAAAGTCGTCGGCTAATATCATTTACTAGTACGTGGAGTAAATACACAAGAAGTGTTGTTTTCCCACATTTTATCTAGTTTATAAATATGAAAAATGAACACGAACTCCGAAAATTGAAGCCAATATAACAAACAAAATAATAATGCTATCATAAACAGGTAATTTGGAGAAACCGATGCTCGATTTTAAAAATACCTATTCCATAAAAATCTATTAGCAATTCTTAAGCGTTTGTGCAATCCATAATCGATATACAGTTCCAGAATCAAGAATGTTTTTCTGTTTTAGAATCAAGAATCACAATTTCATCGTCATCTTACTATTATTAGCTCTTACATATCCTGTTTTTTTTTTATTTGACTTCAAAGCAGGCGCTGGAAAGTTCATTGTGAACATATCACAAAACGTACCTAACCCTACTTTTATAAACATATTTGACAAGAAAACATTCAAATACAAACACTTAAAAATAGCTATAATAAACAATAAATTTCCATCAAATACAACTTAATTGTAATTAGTTGCAATAAGCAATGAATTTATAACAAATGATTCAAATGTTCACCGCCTTCACCCACCCACGCTCGAGTTCGTTGCACAATCCCATTGCTGACAATTATTAACATATACGGATGGTTATTAATTTCATTAATTGTTTCCAATATTCTTGTAATTCGTACTCAAAGTGAAGCACCTTAACACGTGCAAAGAAAGAACAACTACCACTTAACACACTCGATTACCACCAACGGGATATCAAGATTTTTAAGCTTAGGGAATGAGATTTACAGAGAGTCTCGCTAATTCGGACTTGATGGGGCCGGACCCTGTTGGTTTTCTTAGGATAAATGCATAACAAAAATAAATCAACACTGAATGAATGTTTGGTCTATTCGACTTAAGTAAGGGTAGAACCAAGGTTAATAGGTCACGTTCCTACCCAGACTGGATTTAGACCGTAACAATATTATGAGTCCTGTAAACCGTATATTTGTAGTTTCTTATGTATTCTTGACGGGCTAAGACGTGTTGGATGCTGTTATTAAATACATCCTGTAATTAAATTGTGTTTTATTTTAGCCCTTTCCTTATAGACCCCGTCCGGATTAAACGGAATCAGCTTTAATGTCTGTAAAACAAGTTTTAGATGGGTAAAAATATTCAAATCGATGTTTTTTCATAAAAAGGACTTTTTCAATCTCAATACTACAACGTAGGCCTATTTTTAACCTACAAATTGAATTAGGATAAAAAACAAAACATTTTATTGATTGAAATTCAAAGTTTATTGATTGTACGGTACTAAAAAAGCTGCAGTACACGACTGCTTATTAAAAACTGTAAAAACGAAATATATAACGTTTACATTCCACACAATACAATTTTACGACGTTGTTTTAAGGTTCGTCCGGATTAGCGAGACTACTACAGTGTCAAAACTGGTGAATGGTTCCGTTATTTACGGCTAAATTCGTTAGAAGACTACTACAAATTTTAACTCATGTGCTTGTTGCACTTCCACAAAATTCTAGATTTAAATTAAATACAAATCAATATATAAACTTACCAAATTGAGACAGTGCACAGAACACAATCGGGCAAAGCAGCAATAAATCATTAAATGTTGGAGATCACACCCAACTCACCTGAAAAAAAAATAGAAAGTAATTCAGTGTTTTCGCAACACCTACAATTTTTACAAAAATACCATTCCTAACCTCAACAGACCATTTTCGCGCGGTCTACGAACTCTGCGAAGGATACGCCTAGCGATTAAAATTTTTATCGTCCCCTATCGCAAACATAGGAAATACTTAAGAAAACTTTGATTCCTTTGAATATATCATTCATATTTTAGAGCAAGTATAGCTAAGGTTAAGTTAGCATTAAAGACTATTAAACGTGGAACCATAAGAAGAAGTGAGTCAACGCGAAAAACAATTGAATAAAACAAAAAACTTATATTATATATTAATACTAACTTATTTACGTAAAACAAGGTTAATACCATACACTTGGTGAGGCATTATTTTCTATACCAAGATCAGAAAAATACCTTTAATGCGTATGCTTTATTTCAGGATTCATATTATCAACACATTGTTTCAATCGGAATGTAATTGGTAACTAGGAGTTATTAGTGTTCGGCATCAGTTTAAGGTTGATTGCTGCCAAGTTACGACGATATAGATTGATTTATGTGGTGTTAACAATGAACAGAATAATAACTGAACCAGTACTACAAGATAACATTCGTATCTATGAAAATGAAAGTGTCTTTATTTTAATCGATATTGTATTATATAGTAACAACAGAGCTATGAAACGCATGAACTATTTTACGTTGATAACCTATTACAGCTCAACCCCGATATAACGCGGTGCTCGATGGTAAAAGAATCACAATGCAATATGATAGCCATTTTTCTGCGTTCAACGTCTACCTGCTGTCAATTACGCGCGCTCTTTGTTTATTAGCGCAGTAATTGCAATTCTATAGAATAAGAATAATTAAATCATGTTGCTGTAATCAATGCATTGTAGAGTAAAGTATTTAAGATGCCAATAATTATGTTTTAAAACATGTGTTCAGAAGAACTTCACTTATTCTTAAGTTTATTAACCAAAAACACATCTTGACTTTCGAAAACTGGAAACGAATTTGCGTTGTAACGAGTTTGAGCTGTTCCTTTGAATTTACAAATTTAAGAAATCATTCAAATGCCGCTGCTGTCGATATTCAAACTTTACAGCACTATTTAATCGACAACGTATTTCTATTGTTGCGACTTACCGCCTACATTAATATTGGAAGAGTCTTTGTTTTAAAAAGAAAAAGGATCTTCTACCATCTTCTCTAATGCTAAAGATCCATAATTTTAAGTTATTCTGAAAACAAAAATGCATTAATTAGCTCCATTGACTACCGAAAAGCAATCTGCTTTTTAACCCCAAATCAAAAATATATTAGCTTTGGCTTTAATGGTTCGAATTTATAATTCGCTTTCCCTCAACCGCGCTTCTCACTAGTTGATGCTTTAAACAACACATTATTCACGATGCTTGCTCTGAATTGCTACCATCGACATTTACTAAACATACACGTAAAATCTCATTAGTCAAATATATAAAAAGTCGATACTTCTTACACTGAAAACCTTGAAAAACCAAATTCACCTTCAGATCGTTTGCTTTTGTAAGGATGCATGCAACACATAAGAATTATTGTTTGAACTTGAAAGGGATTATTGTTTGGAACAACATACATACCTGTGAAATTTCAAGCTTCCGTGGTTTGTGTTTGTTTTTAATCCATTACGCTTTGATAATGCTACCTGCAATGGTTAGCGGAACATCAGTAGCAATCAATTCAACGACGACGCAGTCTAAGCTCGAAGAGATGACTTCATACCTTTTTACTTTTCTAAAGTAAACTTCACTCTCTTACTGGTGGAAAATATATCCTTTCACTTGAAAATCTAACCTAATAAAGCTTGAAATAGTAACTGTCAATTATTAATGTATTACAGTTAAAAATAATTAGGTGCCTCGGTGGGGCAGTACGAAAACACGCTGTCAATCGAGGTCACAGTGAAATACTGTCCGATCGGCTGCCTGGTCGAACCCCGGCTGTCGCGACCGTATTTCGCTTAGGTAGTTAAGTTTAGGGTGCATGCTGCATGAATGGTTAGTGTGTAAGGGACGCCAGCACCTCCCTGAAGTAATGCGAAAGCGGTTCCGGAGGGAGAGAGGCGGTAGTATGAATGAAAGAAAAAAAAATTAAAAATATATATAATTTGTTAATTGTTTGCATCGTTATAATTATAGGTTAATCTAAAACAAGACTTTAAAATTCCAAAATTGTCTTTGACTGAGGTTTTATTGCTCTCACGGTATACAAACAATTGTACTATACTCTAAAATATACAGAAATATGCAATTTCCATTTCACATGTGTTGCTAAATATTTAGTAATCCAACTATACATTCGTTAAAGTTAGCATTAAAGATATACAAACGAACAGCATTCCTAACCTTATGTATTATACATAACACGTTACACAATATACTAAGGAAAATTATTATCATTGCACTTGATACCAGTTGGAAGTATAATCGATTGTCGGAATACTAGTAATGGATTAGTTATTGCTATTGGTAGTATTATCGGCTTACTCAAATTTAATGTTGAGATAAACGTTTCTGTAATCAGAAACTAGCATCGGGATTAAGTTATTATTAAGATTATTTAATGAAACATGACAATGAATTCGGCATAAATAATTACTAGAACTTATCCAATAATCTCTACTCCCAACTACCCCAAAAAATACCAAAAATAACTCTTTGCGAACACGCTATTCCCGTTACTGAAGGTTAACTGCTACAGGAATTTTCGCATAAAAGCCAAACTGCAGAATCACCATTACGGGGTACTTCCATTAATGGATAATTAACGTTAACAGGCAAGAACAGCCTTATCACTTTTATCGCAGCGTTGGACAATGTTAAAGAGTAAATATAAAAGGAAATAAACATATTTTGATTTCATTAGGCGGCCTATAAAGTTTTCCTCGATATTATTTCGTCGCTTAGGCTTACCCATTTGCTTTAGTACATGAACAAACCAGTGACAAAGTATTTGTGTTTTGTACAGTTGTGTACATATATCCAATTTTATAACCTTGTCTAAAATAAAACAATACCAGAAGAAATGGACACACAACACAGACTATTAAAAGCAATAATTAAAGATGTAGAGATAACAAAGGTAAAACAAAAAGATTATGAAAAAATACAAATACACAGACTAAGAAATGAGGAAACAAGAAGAGAATACCAAGAAAAAGTAGACAATGAATTAATTAATCGGGAACAAGAAGAGGAAAATTGGGCACTAGAAAAAAGGTGGAAGACCTTTAGTGGAACAATATATAGAACAGCAAATGAAATATGTAAAACAAAGAAACATAAAAACCAGAAAAAGAAAACAGTATGGTGGAATGAAGAAGTGAGAAAAACGGTCAAAATCAAAAAATGGCATGGATCAAGTACAGCGAGACAAATGAAGAAGAAGACAGACAAGAATACTTTAACAAGAGAAGTATAGCAAGGGAAGCAAAAAGGAAAAGCTGGGAAGATTTCGGTAAAGAACTCGAACAAACATACCAAGAAAATAACAGGAAATTCTGGAATATAGTACGAGGCATGAAGGGAAATAAAACGAAGACAATAAAAGGTCTAAGAAAAAAAAAATAATGAAGTAAAAACGGAGATAAAAAGTATATTAGAAATATGGGCAGAATTTTTACAAAGAAATTCGGAATGGAAGAAAGTGAAAATGAAAAGGATAAAGAAGAAGGCGAGACAATAGATGAGGAAGAAGAAATCCTAGAAGATATAAACACAGAAGAATAGACGAAGCAATGAAAGGTATCAAACAAGGAAAGGCAAGTGGGCAAGATAGAATCGAACCGGAAATGATAAAGTTCCTAGGTGGGAAAGGAAGAGAATGGCTAGGTACTACATATTTTAAAGAAATCATGGCAAAATGAAGAAATCCCAGAAGAGTGGCAAAATAACATAATAATTCCAATCTATAAAAAAGGAGAATACGCGGATTGCGAGAACTACAGAGCTGTTTGCCTCTCCTCCACCACCTTTAAACTATGTACTAAAATAATAGAAAGAAGACTAAGGAAATATATTGACAATAAACTGGAAGGTGAGCGGGCAGCTTTTACGACAGGGAGGCAAACATGCGACAATATACACATTCTAAGAAACTTAATACAAAAGAAAGAAGAAAAAGGAGAAGAAATCTTCATGACTTTCATCGACCTAAGAACCCGCTTTTGACTCAATACAGAGGAAGATAATTTGAGGCAGTCTAAAATTACTAAAAGTTCCAAGGAAATTATTAAAGGTGATAGAAAGCATAAACAAAACGGTAAAAAGAGTGGTCAAACTAAATTGAGAAGAATCAGACATATTTAATATGGATGTAGGAGTAAAACAAGGGGATAGTCTAAGCCCGTTACTCTTTATAACAGTAATAAACAGACTTTTAAAAAATACAAGGTTAAGAACCAGCCATAGCCAGACAGTGAAGGATATAACAATTTAATACCAATAAAAATCGATTGTCTTCTATATGCAGACGATATAGTATTAACAGCGGATAATCATAAAAAGATGAAACAGCCGCCGGTGAAAATATGGAATGAAGAAATAGAAAAACTGGGAATAGAAACTAATATAAATAAATGTAAAACAATGATTATAAATAACAAGAAACAGAAGAGAATAGAGAAATATATATAAGAAGAAAAACTAGAAAATGTAACAACATACCTACGAATATTTAGGAAGTGTAATAACAGAAGGTGGGAAGATAAACGGCGATGTAAATAATATAATAAAGAAAAGTGTAAAATTATATTACGCGCTGAATAAGACAGTCTTCGGAAAATGGGAAATAGACAAGAAAACTAAAATAAGAGTGTACAACACAGTGGTGGTACCGGTACTTACATACGCAAGTAAAACGTGCACATTACAAGATAAACAAGAAGTGAACATTAACGCAGCGGAAATGAAATTACTTAGAAAAATCGCGGGAAAAATAAAGTGGAATAGGAAACGAAATGAAGAAATTAGACAAATGACACAACAAGAACCAATTACTACGAAAATAGAAAAGATATAACTGAAATGGTTTGGACATAATACGAAACCGAATAGATTGGTGAAGACGATAGTAGAAATGGGCAGAATTGGAAAAAGAAGAATAGGAAGACCCAGAAAAATCTGGATACAAAGAATAGAAGAAATAGGCAAAAAGAGAGGGAAGATTAAGGCAGAAATGAAAATACTAGCACTGGACCGGAAAGGATGGAAAAAATGGGCAACAATTTAGAAGAAATAATCCGACGCCCTTAAGGGTATAAGAATGATGGATGAAGAAGAAGTCTAACATTGACGTACAATCAGTGAGTTGAACGGGAGTCAGGAAAATTACAATAAAGATTTTTAACTGTGCATTCAAATACCATTTAAAATAAAGGTATATAAAAGGGTATTGACTAATTTCAAAATACAGATCGCATGCTATTTACTATAATCACACTAACAATCCTTATAACTTAGTCTTTACTTCTTCTTAGCGTAAAATTACTTTTGGAAATATAACTTGTACAACAATGTGAGTAAAATGAGCACAAATAAAAAAGTTACTTTCAGCCTTAGGACTTAGCAAATTATACTACGCGAAAATTTTATTGAGAGAAGTTGATTAACAAAAATCCTCTAAAACATTCGTACGAAATCCGGGCTTCAAATGATGGCACACGAAGAGCCGGGATACTTAACAACCACGGTCTACTTACATACACACTCATAAGTTGTTAGGAAATTATAGTAACAACCCCAACTTCGCCTCAAGATCTGTTCTGGTTATAACCCTCACTTTTGTAATTGATTATAGCGGTCACCACAGACATAACAACATCCGATAGTTACTAAACCCAACCTCCATCGCCGCTAACCATATACACCACTCATCACAAACATCCAACCTGTTTACAGAATCCACCAAACTATGGTAGCAAAACACATTGTCCACAACGACCACCACAAAAACGATTATGCCGTAAAAATAACACAAAAGTAACATTTGAATCGTGAATTTTTCAACCAATTTCAAGAATCAAATGATCCAATGAATAGATTTCTCGTGGTACCATTCCCAAACGAGGTACGTGTTCTGCCCATCAGGGGTTTGTGGTCGGCTATTGCAATCAGTTTCAAACCGGAGGTTTGCAGTGAAAACTGTGAGTACGGATGGGTTACAACGAATTTGTACTGGGTGAAAATTATGTGCAGTGGGCTTGTTGTCCCAAGGTACTTTATAATCAACTAATAAAGGCTAGAAGTATTTTCATTTCACCCGCTTTGGTTTTGATTAAATTTTATTGACGTGAGTGCTCGTCTTATAGCATCTGCTAACAACAAACGATGTGTATCCCTTTAGATATTTTAGTCTGTATTTGTGTACTTATTCTTCCGAACCGAATTTGGCGTTAGGGTTTGTATTTTCCATACATCTTCATACAGCTGGATGTCTACACTTGTACATTCTACATTTAAAGATTATTACTTACGCGACAAGCCTTCTTAGCAGTTCCAGTGTGCAGCATTTTGTATATTTTGACTCTTACGACCTCTGTATTTATCTTGCTGCGTTTCCTTAGTACATACGCAGGGTGGAAATGTCATCTAATTAGAGTCTAGCACAGGTTTTCACACAGTGAACAATGCATTCGTTGTATAATTCCACAATTTCCTTTATTTTGTCAAATATCTGTTATCGTTCTGAGATTTTACTATTTTGAGTATTTTTCAAAAAGTAGTAACTTTGTAGTTTCAGGATTGGTTTCTATTATCGTTGGAGCAGTTGGTCGTTGCTTTTTCTAAGGTTGGACTGCCTTTCTTCCCGATTTCACGAGCCTTTTAAGTACTGTAGAATCATAAACTTGGATTCCATCAGCAGCTAAGTTTTGTTGTTAAGTCGTAAGTTGTTTTCCTAGAAACAATATTGCTGCTCCTGATTAAAAGCGCCTGTTGCCTTTTTCTTTCTCTCACATTTTTCTTTGTACTTCAACTGACCCAGTTTCAATTTGTAGTTTCAGAATTTTGTTTATTGCCTCCAAGCTTACACTACACTCTATTATGATGTCCCTCTGTATCATACAGGTATGTTCACTTAATTAACAATAATCTACCTTCGCTTGTAATGAGGGTAAGTGCTTAGTAACCATGGTCTTTCTGTATTTACTCAGTATTCAACTGTACTTGGCGTGCATCTGAAAGATTTTATAATATAGGTAATGAATTACTTTAGCACAGCTTGTTATGTTCGTTTAAAATTTGCCGCTCTATATGGCTTGCCGCTTCGTAAGAATTAATAACGTTATTTTCATTACAGTCTTATTTTGGGTTACCGTTTCGCTATGTTGCGAATGTCAAGGCATTTTCGTAAACACAAAACAGAAATTAAAAATATAATTTCTATAACACTAAAATATTTAATTGACTTAGCATTGTTCTTTACGGTAGGTCACAAGCACTACCCATTGTTTTTGCGATCATGGCTACCTGATAGTTGCATGTCGTAACGACAACTCAAAACTTGGAACAAGCATTTTAAGGCAAACGGTTGCCTTTACGCCTATGAACTAAGAGTACCTTATTTTTGTACTTTTTAATTCTTTTTTAGAAAATAACATAAAATTTTAAAATGTTCCACTAATAACAAAGTTAGAGCCAATATAAAATTTCAGTGGTAGGTTAAGTGCCTCTTACGGTCAAGTCTGGTTAATGAAAATAATTCTGTGACTGTACTACATAATGATAAGTAAGTGTACCAAATTTGAAAGAAATATCTTCAGATTTGTGGAAATTACAAAAAGAAAAATAAAAAATTGCACTTAAGGCCCTATAACTTCTTAAGGAAGGACTTTCTGCCTAA
>JABXWE010010962.1:0-29231 GCA_014611495.1 Limonius californicus | reverse complement strand
ATTTAGAATATCATTAATATGCTAGAGTTATTTTTGTAAGAAAATTGATTTATTAGTTGAAATTACAACTTTAAACAGCAAAATTGTTTACAAGTTCATTTCCACCACAATTCACATGCTTTTTTTTTGTTTCAGGTAAGTCGTTTTGATCTTATTTTCATCTTGTGAGTTTGGGTAAGTGAATTTAATTTTTTTCACGTTTGTGTATACCACTCGGCACAAATCTATTGAATTTTGATTTCATAAAAAGGTTTTATTTCTATATTTGGATGTACATTTTTTGCCCATTTGCGAGATGAATGTTTTTACTCGCTATTGCTTTTTGCTACAAGTTCAAAGCAACTTCATGAAGAAGCTACCGGCGGAAGCAGAAAATGGATTGTATTCGACGGAAGCTTAAAAATCTTATTCCAACGGATTAGTTTAAGTAGTTCAATTTCAAGATCAATTTCGATAACTTAGTTGTACTTCACTGTGATTTAGGGTTTGATTAAGCAACTGCAGTAAGTTTAGAACCTTCTAATCAATTATTGGATTGATTCGAAGTTCTTTTCTTAGTTTGTTCGAACAAATTCGGTCATTTTTATTTCAGGAAAGCTCGTAGCTGCAAGACGAGTTTAATTGAATTTCCCAGTGAGCGAGTTTAAGTTATGCTTTACGCCGTAAAGGATTTTATTTCCTCGTTTTATATATAATCTTGCTCTTTGACTTTTGTGTTAACGTTCTTTTGTCGTCCGCGAATTATTTTATCCTCTTTTGCTTAGACAGTTTTTAATACTGAAGGGGCGTGGAGAATTAGGAAAGGAAGTTTTAGAAAGTTTGTGTTGATGCCATTAAATACTGGACAAAGCTTGAGAGAAATCCGTTCCAGGATTTTCATTGTTTTTCCTCTAACTACGTGTAACAAACGTAGGTGGATGTTTGGAACTGAAGCATTGAACCATCGACAGAGGAAAACTTTTAGAAGCGTGGGCGCGAGCTATTCGAAGGAGTAGTAAATAATATACAGCAGGTTGCCTGTTTGCTAAGGTAGGATGTGATATTTGCGCGTTTAATAGAAGCTCTTGTTCTAAGTAAACATTGTCTACGAATTATGGATAATGCTTCGTGTAAGCTTCATTACAGACTTGCAAATACGTCAATAAAATATGCGGCACATAATTATTTAAAACGAGGTTCTAGTTTTATACTGCAGCGCGATAACTAAGGCTGAATATTTTGTGATGTATGATGAGAAAATGGCAATTTCGGAATGAATTTTAGATAACTTGCATTCCAAACAAGCATCGTTTTTAATGGTTTAGCTTTAGAACGACTGGAAAATAAGGATCGCGAAAAACAAATAATTATATAATTTATAAAACTATTACCGAAGCAATTTCTCGTATAAAATTAATGACGAATGACAAACTTAATGAAAACAAAAACGTAGAAAGAACCTAACATTATTGTTAAACAGTTTAACGCTATAAGTAAAGCCTAAAGGCAACAAATTGTGAAAAAACGATTACATCAACAATTAGGAAACTAAATTTAATGATACACACAGGATATTAATTTTAAGAAAAAAATGATTTTTACAGTGTATTGTATGTAAAATCCCTACGATGTTATTAAGGAGCGATGTTTCAAAAATTTATATACTTATGAATACAGATTTTATAAAACATGTAAACCAAGTAGAGAAGGACTCATTTTTATTGTAAACTTAATGCATAATGCCATTTTTGCATGGAGTCATTGCAAAACGTTTTTCGCATTTTTTATACCACATCTTGAAATCGGCGTTCGAAATTGCTGGTTTTGTAGAACGCAAACAACGGCCATAAAATTCACACAACTGACGAAAATCTTCCACTGCACTAGCTGTTGGATTATCTTTTCTATTTGAAATAAAAAATATCTCAAAATGTTGCTGTGCCGAATGAAACGTTCATGAACTTGGGTCAATATATTTGGTCAGTAAGTGAAGTGAAAATACAATATTTTTCAAAAATACTCGTCTACAGAATCGGCTGAAATATTGGACTATATTATTTGTTTTGATGCAGACCTTGGCTATTTAATGTTAATATTAAAATTATTGACTTTTATACATGCTTCATCATAAATATCTATAAACGAGGAAACTGGTGTTTCACGAACGGTATTTAATTGAACTACGTCATCAACAAAATTTAGGATAATTAGGAGGTGACTGTCAGAGTTTTCCTATATATTAACCTTAGGGCCGATAAAACTAACAAAATGGAAATAACAATTTTTCAAAGTTTTAATCTACCATTCTAAATATAGACAGCCAAAAATACATATCACAAGGTATACCAATATCTAAATTTGTATTAACGGTATTACGAGTCAGATGCCTGTTTGGTACTTTATTCTATTTAACTTTTCAATCAGATGCCTGTTTGTTATTTTATTCTACACTACTTTTAAATAACGTAAGTGTAAACGAAAACAACAAATTTATTTATAAATATCTACCCACATAACCAAAGTTGCCCAAAAGATAACTAAAAGTTCACTTTTCAAAAATACAAGGTGATGGTTAGTCAACCAAAAGATAACCTGTAGGTTAACTATGTCGCAAATTAGTTAGCGATAGAGCAACCTTAAGGCATCCTTAAGGTCGCTAAAATGTTAACCATAGAAGATGTCCAAAAGCTACTTAATCTTGAAAGTCATCTTCTGGTTAACCGTAAAAGATATCCAAAAGTTAACCTTGTAAGTCATTTTTTGGTTAACCGGAAAGGATGTACATAAGCTAACCTTGAAAGCCATCCTTTGGTTAACAATGAAAGATGTCCAAAAGTTAACTTTGAAAATCATCTTTTGCTTAACCGTAAAGGATGTCCGAAGGTAACTTTTAAAGTGAGCTATCGGTTAACAGTAAAAGATTTCCAAAAGTTAACCTTGAAAGTTATCTTTTGGTTAACCGGAAAGGATGTCCGAAGGTAACTTTTAAAGTGAGCTATCGGCGAACAGTAAAAGATTTACAAAAGTTAACCTTGAAAGTCATCTTTTGGTTAACCGGAAAGGATGTCCATAAGCTAACCTTGAAAGCCATCCTTTGGTTAACAATGAAAGATGTCCAAAAGTTTGTAATACTCGTAGTCGGGGTGCCGGGCAAGCTCATAGCCTAGGGTTCGCTGGATATAAAGTTTGTTAAAAGTTTATAATGTTTATTCCTATACTGTACAATTCTACCTTAATTAAAGTATTTGATTATTCCAACAACACATGCATCTAAAATTTCTAAGTTCGGAGTTAAATGAATACACAAGAAAATTAAACTGAATATTCAGAATGAAATTAATTATTCCGTAGTCCGGTCCTGGAATGTCGGTAATTCAGTCCACTGCACACGAGACGGAGCGTTACTGTTTGGCCTGCACGCGGAGCTCGGAATGTGAGGTTAACAGCTTGCTAAATTAGAAATCAAATATGTTATTAATACACAGGATATATCAGACTGGAATCTACGGTGTCGTTACTAAAAATTAGTTCGGGTGCGTCGAATCAAGTCTGTAAATTTCAAGCAGTCGTAGTTCGGTGTGTTTTATCGGTGTTTTTAAATGCGGCGGAATTAGAACGTGTTTAGAATTCAAACGTAGGTTCGCAGTAATTTCATTCGCTGGGGTTTCGCTAGCTAAGGTGAAATACGTGAATTTGCTTTAATTATACGGGCCTATTTACGGGATAGGAAACACTGGTAGTATGCGGCTTGCACCAGATTAATTCAGTGTAAGGGTTTATTTAAACTGGGATTGCGTTTAGCAAAACTCGGGATTTATTTACAGGATAATACACTTCCAGAATGCGGCTCGCACCAGATTAATTCAGTGTACGGGTTTATTTAAACTGGGATTGCTTTTAGCAAAATTCGGTATTACAATCTCAAATTAGGCCAAGAGCACGGGGAAAAGTAATTGTTGTCAGAATGCGGTTTGCACCAGATTAAGACAGCACTTCTCAGGATTTTAGGCAGGATTCTCAGGTTTGCGGTAAATTGTATTTTTGGTACAAGATTCGGATTATAAGTTCAGGTCAGGATAGGTTTTCTAAGCTCGACTACTTCCTTCTGATCTGGACTCAAAAGTTAATGATTTTTCCCCGAGGAGCTCCTTTTGTACCAGTTTTCCATCTGATCTGGCTCGGTCTCTTCGCTCTTCGGTTTTCGGGTAGTGGGGAACGCCCCACTAAACTCCACTTGCAGCGCCGCGTGCGCTCCTACGATGAACTAACAACGCGAAAATTTCCTATATAAATTTAAAAATGCGTTGTCCCCAAGAACTTCGTTACAAGTTAACCTTGAAAATCATCTTTTCGTTAACCGTAAAGGATGTCCGAAGGTAACTTTTAAAGTGAACTATCGGTTAACAGTAAAAGATTTCCAAAAGTTAACCTTGAAAGTCATCTTTTGGTTAACCGTAAAGGATGTCCAAAAGCTAACCTTGAAAGCCATCCTTTGGTTAACAATGAAAGATGTCCAAAAGTTAACCTTGAAAATCATCTTTTGGTTAACCGTAAAGGATGTCCAAAGGTAACTTTTAAAGTCAGCTATCGGTTAACTGTAAAAGATTCCCAAAAGTTAACCTTGAAAATCATCTTTTGGTTAACCGTAAAGGATGTCCAAAAGCTAACCTTGAAAGCCATCCTTTGGTTAACAATGAAAGATTTCCAAAAGTTAACCTTGAAAGTCAGCTTTTGGTTAACCGAAAAGATGTCCAAAGGTAACTTTTAAAGTCAGCTATCGGTTAACCGTAAAAGATTTCCAAAAGTTAACCTTGAAAGTCAGCTTTTGGTTAACCGTAAAAGATTTTCAAAAGCTAACCTTGAAAGTAATCTTTTAGGAACCTTCTCGACATACTCAAAAGTTAATCTTGAAAGTCGACTTTTGGGCATCTCCCCAACATACCCAAAAGTTATGCTTTATGGTTAACCGTTATACGATATCAAGAAGGTTATCTTTGAAAGATAATCATGTTGATGGTAAATAAGTGGACTGAGAAACATAACTAAAAGTTAACTGCTCATTCTGTCAAAAAACATCCTTTAAGTGTATCTATAAGACAAGCTATCCAAATAATGCTATTGCGTTTGAATTAAAATGGTGATTTTATTTCTTATAGAATGTGTAAATAAAAAATGCATTACAAACAATTGTTATTTATTACTAGACAAATGTCTTAAATACAACAAATTATGTACTGACAAAAAGTATCAATTTTAACCTTAATATCCGAGGCAGTGTTTTTAGCTGCGACTTCTCAAGTCTTTCTGCGTACTTCAAATTTTCTTGATTTGATATAAATTAAATAAAAATTATAAGAAGCAAAATGACCTAAAGAAAGCTTTAAACCATCCCCTGAACTTTTTGACAGACAGATATTTAGTAATTGGCCTTGTATTATAAAAGTTTAGGAAAATGTATAACTTAAATTACATTTTAATATAATGAGGTAACGCAATTTTTCAAAAAACTTTCAACGATTATTAAGTACAAAAATACATAATTACATTAAATAAATTACATCAAATATTAAAAGGGATACGGGACATTCGATGTAAATGTAACTGAAATTATAAATGAAGTCGTATTAACGAAATTATATCATACCAATTGGTTATTCGGTTTATATTCAACCCCCTGTAGCTTGAACATTTGATGGGCACCGGTCCAACCTAAAATAATAATGACGTGCTGTCACCAGCATAAAACAGATCCTTGTAGTTGTATTTCCAACGTTGTTACCACCAATCAACAAGAGCTTAATCTAAAAATTACAACTGTCAGTTCTTGTCGCATTAAAATACTCAATTAAATTTAATAGTATAAAAGGAACACTTACCTTAATAATTATTGGAAAGGATGCACACACTACACTTTGAACTGTAACTGAAAATTGATGCTACTTTTTTAAGAGTATGACCATTTCCCATGCTTTGCAAATGCTAATGGCTTAAGAAAGAAACCCCGGGAAATACAGCGCATGTCTTATACCGTCCAACCGTACACCCCTTAATAGTTTACTTTGTATATCGTTCCGTATTCTTCTTCTTCTTCTTCTTCTTCCACTTATAATAGGACTTTGTCCTGTTTGTTCTATTATCACCTTCCTTCTTGAGATTCCGATGTCCAGCTTTCACACCATCGCTTTGGAGGTCTTCCTACTGGACGTTTGGTATTAGGTTTTTGTGATTTCATATTCATATTTTAATAATTATTGTAATTATATTTATAAAATTGAAAAACTATCACTTATCAGCATGTTAAATATTGTTGTTAAACCCACAATACTAAATAACCACAGTGGAATTACTAATCCCTTATTTTACTTATTCTCTTCATAATGCTTAAAGTAGTACATTCCGTTCTATTCGCAGACAACGTAAGACTAATCTATAAGCATTCTAGAATTTATTTGGATATTCCCACATTTATTTTCTTTCTTTTGTATTGCGGATTTTTTTGAACAAATGCCACAAGAATTTAATGGTCACTTTTTACTTAAGAAATCGATTATCTCCATAGTTAGCATTATGATAGCTAAGAAGGTTGTATTTTTACTAGTACGCTAGTGATTTATTGTATTATGGGCTCACGAACAATATTTATGTGTTTGTTTCTATTTTGTTACTCATTTCTGCAAGTAAGTAATTGAAAATTGGGAAATAAACAGTAATAACATTACATTTAGATTCAAGTTATAAATAATTTTCTTACCAATTACAAGATAGTCATTCGATCAGTAACTACAATGACGATTATTTTTAAATTTAATTGCAATATATTTATTCACATTATGTGCAACTATTATCAACTTCCTATGGTTATCTTTTAGCAGGGATTGACAAGTATTTTCGTGTTAACTTTTAAAGTCTATTATAGTGCATGTAACCGAAAACTAACCACAACAGATCCTTTTAAAGATATGCAGCTATAATGTGCACTTGAAAGTTAGTCAAAAGTCAACTGTTTTGGTTGTGATAAAGTTAACTATTTATAATAACTATTAACGAACTTTAAGTTGAATGTAACGGATACTATAGATTTGGTAACCACTATGGGTGCACAAAAGACGCCTTCAAGTTACTCCGGGTAGGTCATTTTTCCAGGTTAATCAATGATCACCTTGTGGGCGGTCAAGGTTAACTTTGGTTATGTGGCTAAGTTTAAGCATTTAAAATATCATAAAATAGTAAGCATAACAATAGATTAATTTAGAAGATTTCAGAAATTCCGATATTTTTTTGGAACTCCTCTATCCATCTCACAACAATATCAGCACTTGCAGAGCAATTAACCCGCAGCCTGCTAAGCATTTCTACAACTTTCGCCAAAGACTAAGACCATATCTTTCTAATATGAAGTTTTATTTTGGCGATCGCAGTTGCTAAAACATAAATGTTCTAACAACTTATAGCACATGGTTAGCTAGTGAATTGAAGGCTATATCCGAATTAATAAACATAATGCATTGGAATAAATTCATAAACACCCTGTAAGTACAGTGCATCTAGTGAGAGGTCAACGTATAGTTCAGTTCATCATTTTATTATAGTTCTTCTTCTCTTCTATTAATGGTTCTACAAACTTGGACGAACACTAGCGTCTTCTCGTCTATTTCAAAATTAATTATCTTAGTGAAGGTTTATGACGAATTAATATGTCTTACGGGAATTTATGTTCGTTTCGCTTTTGTATAGATTTTTATTAGCTGAAAGAATTTCGCGTTGATTTTCGTAGTGTGTTTGATATTAAAGGGAAAATTCACGATTTTCCGCACATTGATAAATCATGGGTTATCTACTGTAAATTTCGCGTCTTGAGTTCATCGGGGGCGCTTCAGAAAAACGATTTCTTCTGAAGCGTCAATTTTCCGCCAGAATGGATCGGGACGTCTGGAAGCAAACGTATGCAAAACTGCATTACACAAGAGATTAGTCAACCTACGCTTTTCCACAAAGCTGCGGTAATTTAGAGCGAACTTCGAGATTGTTGCACCCTGAATCGAATTATGTTCTCGGCTCGCTTATTTGTCTTATTTGCAACTTTGTGTCTTATTCTCCGTTGTTCCAGTATTTTCGGTAAATGAGTTATCGAACGCCGAGCGCAGCCAAGTTTAAGTTTTCAATTTGAAATGATCTGCATTTGAAGTGCAGTCGCACCGTTTAATTTAAAGTTGAAATTAGCAGCGCGATTCATAAAGAGAGCTGCGATTTGTATGCGGATATATTAGTTAGTTAGGTCTGTTTGTTCAGTTAATGACTAGTGTTGGCTTTAATTCGCTTGGAAAAATAAATAATATCAAAATGTCAAGAATAAATTATTTAAATTTACGTTTTTCATATATTATTTGTACTGCGAGTTCTAATTATGCTGTTTCTAATGAAAAATTTGTTTACAACAGGGAAGGAAATAGTGAAGCAGTTTAAGATCTATAAACACATAAAGAAAACTCGACTCAGGCTCCTACGATACAACATAAAGATGAAAAACTTAAAAACGGTAGGGTTAAAACTTAATATGACCGATCCGTACAGTATTTTTTTTGAATATAAACTGAACTGAATAGCTCTAACATTAGTTCAAACCAAGCTGTTAGATGGTTTATCTCATAAAATGCATTACTTAAATGTTTTTTTAACAGACAGTGATCCAATCGACAGTGAAATCAAAATTTCAGTGAGGCGGAACGAGCTAAATAATGTTTGAAAATAAAATGCTGTTTACTCAAACTGTGCTGAATTAAATAGGTGTCTGGCTGAAATGGATTGATTCTGTAAGTAATTAAATAACCAATAGGATTTAGATTGGTATGCCGAATGAAAATGTTGTTAGATCACACCTTGTTTGATTATGTATGGGTAGTAATAAATTAATATCATTATTTTAAAAATTTGTTGGGTTTGTACCGTGCCAAATAATACAGTAAAAAAGTGGAAACTAATGGGTTTATTGCACAAATGATAAAGCGAAAATTGCACGAAACCCTTAGTCTAACCCATTTTAAATAAAAAATGTATCTAGTACCTGTTCAACTATAATGTAGTACTTTGTAAAATTCTGTTTGAATGACCTTGTTTTAGCTCAAAATGTATGTTGCGTTCGTTTGATTTTGCCGCTTCTTACGGATTAAAGTCTTATTTTAGTGACCGCTCCGTAGCCGATTACCATCTTATTATTTCCCGAATACAGTTTATTGGACCATTTTCTATTATCCTAGAGAAATGCCGATGAATATTTTGTTTACGCGATTGACTGTGAAAGTTTGCTGGGAATTTCCTGCCCTTGAGGGAGCCCTACGTGTTAATTTGTTCTAGAATGCTTGCAACATATTTTGTAGTATGGTGAATTACTTTCAGCTGCTACATATTTGGTTCAACGTAAGATCTCCTTTCGACCCGGTTGCTTGCGAAGACATCAGCGCCGACGACAAGTACTGCAAAAGTTAGCTCACAACTTTGAAGGGGAACGCACGTGGTTTTCAAGCGCCTCATCTAAATTACGTTACCATATCGCTTTTCTTGCCTGGGGGCAGAATGTTCTTCTCGACATTTAGTCGCACTAAAAATTAGTAGACTGTTACGCTTTATTAAAGGTAACTTAGTGAAATTGGTCTGTCCGACCTGTGTCGGATTATAGCTATCAACCCCGTGACTCTACCCACTAGCCGTCGCAACGTTAAAATATTATACAACTAGGTTCCGTGCCTGATTGCAAAAATGCTAGAAATTTCCCGTTATACGAGATTTTAACGTTGTAACGGCTTAGTGGGAAGACTCACGGGGTTGATGGCTATAATCCGACACAGGTCCAGAGAACAATTTCACTAAATTGTCTTTAGTAAACTGTAACACTCTACTAATTTTTAATCCAACTAATTGTTGAGAAGAATATTCCGCCCTCAGGTGATAAAAACAATAAGGTAACTTAATTTAGCAGGGGCGCTGCCAAAAAACAAAACTCTTGGCTCAAAACCATGTGCGTTCCATTTCAGAGGTTGGAGCTGACTTTTGCAATACTTCTCGTCGGCGCTGAGGTCTTCGCAAGCAACCGGATCGAAAGGAGATCTTAAGTCGACTAATAAAAAAAAGCATCCAAATATGCAGCAGCTGAGAGTATTTGAGCATATTACAAAATATGTTGCAGGAATTCTAGAACAAATTAACACGTAGGGCTCCCTCAAGGGCAGGAAATTCCCAACAAACGTTCACGGTCAAGTCAAGTTAAGTCAAAATATTCATCGGCATTTCTAAAGGATAACAAAAAAAATGGTCCACTATACTGTTTTCGGAAAATAATAAGATAGTAATCGGCTACGAAGCGACCAATAAAATAAGACTTTAATCCGTAAGAAGCGGCAAAATCAAACGAACGTAACATGTATTAAACAATGTTACATTAAAAACGGACTGCTAAACGTTTCATTAAAAATTATATTCAGTTAGGTTTTATTAAATAATGTCTTAAAACAATTCTACTTTTCCATGTCGTGTCGATTTACTTTTAAGGTAAGAAGATACTCATTAACTGTTCAGTTAAAAATTGGTTCAGATCAAACAATGTCATGCAATTCAGCAGCAGTACGTGTTAGCAAAGAGAAATATTTGATTCAAGTGAATTTGTTCAACAAACGATCAACTAAAGATGCTAGTACTAAATAATGTTTGAATGGTTAGTGTGTTAAATTGAGCTGTCCTACATAATCCTTAAAGAAAGAAAGGCATTCAGAAATATTCAATATATAGTTCAGCGCTTCGGGCCTAGTGGCCTATGGCTTCGACCGCGTGCTTCCACGCGTTTCTGTCTTCTACTATTTCTTCCCAGTTTGTAAGTTTAAAGTTTCTCAAGTCTTGCTGTACGTCTCCCCACCATGTATTTTTCGGTCTCCCTATTCTATTCCTTCCTTCTGCTTCCATTTTTATCGTTTTCCTAACCGGTTCATTTTCATTCATCCTTCTTATGTGCCCCAACCATCTTAACCTGGTTTGCTTGATAATTGTTGTTAGTTTGGGCTCCTTATATAATAATAATAATAATAATAAAGGTCTTTATTTCCCAAAGGACATATTGCACATTTTACAAATGATAAACTACATAATCATGAGAAATCACAAGGCGCAGTTCAAGCTGATGCGCTTGCTCTTCCACTGAACCTTGATTTACGAAGAAAAAACATATTAAGAATCAAATGCCTAATACTAAAAAGAAAAGAATAAAAAAGAAATCCTCTACACACCAATGAAATGAAATGAAATTAATTAAATTAAATTAGATTAAATTAAATTAAGTTAACTCAAATTAAATTCAATCAAATTAGACAAATTAAATTAGAGTAGCCCCAAAACAACCGAATGCAGCACACCCAACCAAGAATTACCAGGCCAGAAATAAAACACTTTCCAAAACACTAACTAAAAAAACTCTGTCAAGAAGCTAGTTTTGCGACTGTTCATTAAGCAGGAGTTTCCTGTATTTAAAGTGCGAAATAGAGAATGTTTTAAATTCCATGGAAAGAGAATTATAAAATTTTGATATTTGGTAAGTGAAACTTCGTTGTTAGAGAGTCGTCTTATGAAGAGGTGGCGTGATGGTACCTTTAAAACGAATATTTAAATTATGCACATCTTCCTTAAATGAAATTTTACGATGTAAATACGATGGTTGCTTTTCCAATATAATTTTATAATAAAAAGTCGCGCTTTGCAATTTCCTTCTATTTGCCATAGATAGCCAACCCAACACAGGTAATTTATGTGAAACATGTTCAAATTTTCTAATATCAAAGAAGAGTCTTATACAAGAGTTCTGTATTCTTTGAATTTGCTGACTGGAGTCATATGTAAGAGATGGGCCGTATACCTGAGAGCAGTAGGCAAAATGGGACATTACAAGAGCTTCACACAAAATTGTTTTAATGGCTACCGATAGGTATAATCTGTGGGGATATATGAGTTTCAAGTTGAGGTAAGCTTTGTTAGCGCAATTCGATATATGTGTTTTGAATCTCAGGTTGCCGTCAAGTATAAGTCCCAAATTTCTAACTTCTTCAAATACCGGAAGTGCAACATCGTCGATATTGATGTTGAGATCGCTTTTAAGCACTGCTACATCATTCTTATTACCAAAGAACAACATTACAGATTTAGTGGGATTAATTTTTAGGCAGTGATTTTTTGATACATTAGATATACTCTCCAAGTCACGATTAATACCCGTCATAACCTGCTGGAGATTATCAATCATAAAAGAGCAATATAACTGAGTATCATCAGTATACATCTGAGTATTACATGTTGTTACATAACCATGAAATGTGGATGTATAGATAATATATAAGAGTGGACCAAGAATAGATCCCTGTGGCACTCCTCGTGTAACTTCTCGCGAATTTGAGTATGAATCAGAAAGTTTAACTATTTGGCTTCTGTTACTTAAATAACTGATGAACAAAGAAACAGCGTCATTAGAAAGGCCTATAAAAGTCATTATGGCACACATGATTGTATGATCAGTCATGTCAAATGCTTTACTGTAGTCTAACAATACCAGCACCGACACCATACCCTTATCACATCCTGCAATTATGTTGTCTATTACATTGGTAAGCGCTGTCATACAACTATGACCTGGGCGAAAACCTGCTTGACATTCCGGTATTATGTTATATTTGTTCAAATGCGTTCGTAATTGCGACTCCATGACCTTTTCCAAAATTTTTGACAAAGTAGGAAGAATACTAATTGGACGTAAATCTTTATAGCCCACAGGACTTGAACATTTTGGTACCGGAATGACAAAGGCTTTTTTCCATTCATTGGGAAATATGTTAGCAAGCAAACAAGTGTTCAAAATATGAGTGATATAGGGGATTATCAACGGACAGCAATATTTTATAATGTTTAAGTTAATACCGTCAGTACCAGTACTATTACTTTTAAGATTGTTTATTAGAGACCTAACTTGAGTTTCAGTGACCAGGTTAAAACTGAAATTATTTATGTTATCAGTAAACCTATTGTTGGTGTAAAAATTAACAAGATCAGTAGTATCATTATTGACTGGTGGAATTGAGTTAAGAAAAAAGTCATTGATTGCGTGAGGATTGAGAAGATTACCAGGAATGGGGGTACTGGCTTTGCTCGACACATTTAACGATTTCAATTCTTCAATTTCTTCCAGTTCTAGGTTGGTCCTTCTTCTCCATTCTCCATTCTCGTTTATTCCTCCTACTATTTTTCTTAGGATTTTCCTTTCCCAGATGTCTATTTTATTTTCGTATTCTTTTGTTATTACCCATGTTTCTGCTCCAAAAGTTACTACCGGGCGGATCACTGTCTTATATAGCCTCATTTTTGTTTCCCTTTGTATACTTTTGTTCACCACGGTTGATATGAGATTGTGTGGTAGTTATTCACTCACTGCGCTTCACTGATAAGAAACTAACGTTTGCACCCACGACGGGGTGCTTTATATACCCCTACCAATGGGTAGCCCCACCCATACAAAAAAGGCTTCGAATGGTCCACACTGTTACAGAACATTCCACAACACTCGAGACTGTTCTGGAATGTTCCACAATGTTCCAGAGCATTCCACAACATTCGAGACTGTTCTGGAATGTTCCACAATGTTCCAGAACATTCCACAACATTCGAGACTGTTCTGGAATGTTCCACAATGTTCCAGAACATTCCACAACATTCGAGACTGTTCTGGAATGTTCCAGAACATTCCACAACATTCGAGACCGTTCTGGAATGTTCCACAATGATCTGGGATGTTCCGGTATGTTGTGGAATGCTCTCGAATACTGTGGAATGTTCTGGACTGTTCTAGAAATTTACTAATAAATTATAACATAATGTACTACGCGGGGTCTTCTAGGGACCCCAGTCACAAAATAATCATTTTTATAAAAAATATACAAGCAAAAAATCCAAATATGATTAAAATCGTTTATCAAGGATGGAAAATCAGGTACCAATAAGGAAAATATGCAGAAAAAAATATTTTCTAAAATAACTTGAAAAATGTGAACTTGGGGTCCCTGAAGGACCCCGCGTAGTACTTTAAGGGCTATACTTACTGAATTAGATCAAGCAGCGTCGAGTAATATGGTAAACATATATATTAAACAAATACGTAATAAAAACGGTTGTGTCTAATAAACTGGGCTGTCCGACAGACAGGCTGGTTTGTTTATAGATGTTCAAGAAACACCATAAAATTATAGAGGGTGTTCGAAAAATATGGACAATATTTTGGTACTAGATACATCAAGACAAGAAAATATATGAGTATACCCATGTTCGGAAAATAATCGTTTCGGATTTAAATGATATTTAATTAAAACAGGTATATTCTTGTAATTAATAATTATTTAAAATATTCAAAGTGCTCCCCTTGAACTTGTGTACAACATGCAAGACATCTTATCATTGATTATCGAACACGTTCGAGAATTCTCGAATATCACATATTACATTACAGCCGTCTACGATTCGTTGACGCAGGGAATATGTCATTAACGGGAATTGAATACACTAGGCTCTTTAAATGACCCGAGACATAAAAATCGCAGTTGGACCATCTCTACCTATCAACCACTCACTAAATCTATGGTTAAAGAACCCTCTTGTTACAAGACTACAATATGGAGGTGCCCAGTCGTGAATGAACATGCGTTGCTGTTTAGCAAGTGGAACATTCTCTCATAAATTCCATAAATAATTGTCCAAAAATTGTTCGTAAAGATTGCCCGTTAATTTGTTAGGCAGAAAGTGGGGTCCTATCAGTTCATCACTAACAATACCAACCCATGCGTTGACAATGAACTGCTGTTGGTTTCTACTTTATATAAAAGCGTGAGGATTATTTCCGCCCATAGATGGTTGTTATGGAAGTTGAATGAGTATGAAAAAGCTAGTTCCTGACGTATAATCATTCGGAGTCAGACCTTGCACGCGCTGCAGATGGTAAGGATGGAAGTTAGTTTTTCAAGACACCGCATAATAATAAGTCAGAAATTCCCAGAGCGTTACTTATTAAGTTGTGCCTACAGACGATTCTTTGGTGATACGATCCAAAATTTCTTGCTCAATATGAGATGTGAAAGTTGTTCTAGTCTTACCTTTATTCACACCACGAATGTTCCCCTCTTTCGAAGGAAAAGTGAATATTAACAATTAAATGTCAGAATAGTTGATAAGAACCTGCGCCATAATTATTTTTTAAACAAAACAAAACCTGTATATTGTACAGGGTACATTATTTTTCAACATAATTCCCGCCAGTGTGTAGGCACTTATCTCTCCGATGCACAAGGTTTTGTATACCTACTGTTCTCGTGAAAGTGCCCTCCAAATTAATAAAACGGTGCCTTAAATCTTCTGCAAGTTTGCCACCATCATTTAACTATTTACCGGATAAATGACTTCTTAACGGCCCTATGTAATAAAAATTAAAAGCAGTTAGATCTGGACTGTGAGACAGATGGCCGAGGACCTCCCAATTTGCTTTTCGGAAGCCAAGCGCGTCACCGTCAGCTTGCTTGTCTAATGGCTTTTCATAGTTTTTCTGGAGTTTGGCAATAAATATCGTTATTTGGCGGTAAAAATTCGATATGCTAAATACCTTACATATGTTCTAATACAGTTGCCAGGGTCTTTGCGGATTGTTATAACTTGAATTTTTTCGGCGTTGATGAACCCGTATGGTCACGTCGTTAGAGCTTTATTTTAATTTGTGGAAGTATGATGGTATACTACCCAGGTTTCGCCTCGTGTTATTATACTGCCCACAAAGTCTTGTTCCTCATGCTGTTAGATTAAAAGTTCTATCAGTGCCTTCATTCTTGTATTTCCTGTTGGTTTGGTGTCGGTAAATATTTTTAGTCCCCGTACCGCGGAAACTTTTAAATGGTTTATTGCAGATACAGTTTCATGGACGAAGCTTTTTCGATTTCTAGTTGTTAGAGCAATTTCCAGTATTTTCAACCGACGACCTTCTCAAATAATTACAGCGACCTCTAATTTATTCTTGTTCGTTTTCGTAGTTGTTGGATTTCCGTGCATACCTTCGAGATCGTCGTTGAGTGTTTGAATTTTCACTAAATTCTATCTTGTTTTTGATTATAAGAATAGAATGACCGTGCGTAAGTCTAACTTTGAGTATGTTTCTATCTAAACTTCCATTTTATGACTGTCACTGTATGTGTAATTCTGAAACTAAAGCTGTGTCACTGGTTGCATAGTTGGCAACGATGTCCATCTCAAACTTCTGTAAGTTTTAACCGTACGGAGCCGGCCTCGGTGGTCTAGTGGTTAGCGCATTTGCCTTTGGATCCGAGGGACGCGGGATCGAACCTGGCCAAGGTCGGTGAGATTTTTCTAGCGGGGAAAAAATCTGAAAATGCGCCTTCTGTCGGATAAAAGTAAACCCGTAGGTCCCGTGCCACTGCGATGTGTGACACGTTAAAAATCACTGCTGGAGGTGGAATTACCCCAGATAGGCAAAATTCTTAGTTAGGGTGTACAATGGGCCATATGGCCTAAGTGCATAGAGATGCAAGCAAGCAAGCAACCGTACGGAAATTTATCTTAGCAACCGTTTAACAATACTAAATAAATATTCACAGACTGTACTGTATAATTAAAGAATGTATTAAGTCGGCTTTATACAGAAGCACCACCGACGTCGTTCAAACAATGTTCGTAGTACAAAACAACCCGAGATGGTTAGTATTCGGATAGATGGATCAATATAGGGGTACGGTCAAATTTAGGAGGCCACGTAAAGCGATCGGTCCCGGCTGTGAATGAACATCTTTGACAATCGTCAACTATGTAATGGAACTTCTCTCTTTGATAGGTTACCCTAACTTCCTGTCTGGGGCTCAGAACCTACTCATTATAGGCGAAGAACATGTTAAATACATGGCTGATCAAACATTCAATAAATATCATATTAAAACCTGTTGAGTTTAAATTATCTCGAGTATTACAATAAAATATTATATGGTCCGGGTAACAACTGCAATTGCAGTGAACTGCAAGTTAAGAACGATAGGATATCAACATTAAGCTAAAAGTTAGTTCTATCAAGCTATGTGAACTTATACAGTGAAAAATGTATTAAATGATTGAAATGCTTTGCCCTGGGAACATAAAATAGAATAAAGATGTGTTAAATAATATTTGAATTGGAATTGTTTTAGAATAAGACGAGACCTTGCCGGATAAAATGTTCAGAATGAAACGTTAGTTTAGAAAGAAATAAAGCTTTAATTAAATTAAAATCGATATAATGTTAGCTGCGTGATTTTCTTCGTACTAGTTCTCGTTATGGATTGTGTGCAGGGAAAGGGATAAAATGTGACATATACGAGTGTAAGGTGCCTGGTGCGAGAAAATGAGATTATTGCATGCAGGATAATGCTATTTGCATTTATTAATACTGAAAATTCTTAAGAACCCTTATCAGAATTTTTATTGTGTGATATTATGCATTAACCAGTGGTGTAGGTAAGAAGTAGTGTTATATAGATACCTCATCGATTGCGATTATCTATACTAACCAGAAAATAGAAATGTGCCACCTAATATTATTGGTAGATGTTTTAATCTGGGTATATGGCGAGGCGGATTTCTAAGTATATGCGTATACATTGGACCTCAAGTCTGGAAGTGGCTCTCAAATTTTGACCATGCAAACTTTACAGTGCAAATAGCAAACATACAATAAATGTATATATTTACGTTTGTATTTTTTAACAATTTAAAATACTGGGAATTTGTGTCCCAACATTTCCAGTCACATAAGAAATAAATTCAATTTTGTGCCTTTGTACAAGTGTCGAGCCGCTACTATCACTGTCAAGATCTTATTCTTGGTTGATGCATTCATTTTAAAGGTTTTATTTTGTAATGTTTGCTTATCTTCACGGGAAGCTCAGAGCAAACGGATATAATGTATTACGTACCTTTAATCGACATGAACCATGGTTAATATTTGCTAAACTTTGAAAATGTGATTGCTGCTACATTGAATAATTCTAAGAGACACTTATAGCCCTTTTCAATTTTAGCTTTCTATCGAAAATTGGAACTGCAGCGAGAACATACGTATTATAGTAGTATTTCAATAGGCAAATAGAAGTCTGAAGAAGGTTCAGGGGCAGATATCTACGGCGATAAACCCTGGCCAAAGATTTATATTGCCCTCGGTAAATCTGCCACCGTGTTCCAATTAGAGGTCTTCGCAATCTTCGCTTGTGTTTAGGAAAACCTTTGACGAGGCTATTTCAACAAAAATCTACATATGCTCTGACAGCCATACGGCTATAATGACCCTTTGCTCTACCAAAACGTACTCTAAATTGGTACAAGAATGCAGGCTGACCTTGGGTATTCTCGGTTCACAGAATTGGGTCAAGGTGCTGTGGGTCCCCGCTCTAATATAAAGAGAAATGAGGTGGCGGACTCCACGGGCAGAAAAGGCTCTCAGAAACCAATCATTGGCCCGGAGCCAGCTATCGGAATCTCCTACATTAACGCTAAATTGGAGACCGAGAAACGGTCTCTGTCCCAGTTCAACAGCTATTGGACGTCACAACCAGGGATAAGACAGACAAAGCTACTTATTAAAGGATCTTCGTCATGTCGCACCAAACAGCTTCTCAGCCTTAGCAGGAAGCACGAAAGCATTGTGGTCGGCCTCTTAACCGGCCATGGTCTCTTCAATAAACACCTGCACACCATGGGGCTAGTAGATGACCCCACGTGCAGGTTCTGTAGGAGACAGGAGGGAATTAGCTCTTCATATTTTAACTACCTGTCCTAGGCTCTTAGTCGGTAGACACTTGCACATAGGAGCCAGTTTGCTGGAACCTGAGTATATAACGAGTGAGTCCATCAGCAAGTTGCTAGCGTTCGGATTGGCAACAAGCTGTACGAGGATCATTCATAACCGTGGCGATTGCACAATGTGTAACGGTGTGCCCGCTTATGCTTATTGGGCCACTCGTTATATTGCTTAGATTGCTCGGGTAAGCTCTTGAGATGTCCAGGGATCAGTAATAACAGCTTGTAAATACTAATAGGTTTATTAATAAATGTGTAAAATAACAATAGTATGTTTGTACACAAATAAAATTCTGGTTACGGCCCTGTGCTCCACTCTGGTAGCTCCAACGAACTCGGGTACGTTGTCGCTACTATCCCAGCAGCGGACGCTGATTGGCTGTCGTCCGCGAACTCGCGCCTGGTTGTTCGTCGGTGGCAAAATGGCTGCCACAGCTGCTCTAATTAAAGTGACAGAAAAATACACGATTATATCTTATTGTGTATTCTCGAATGTGCAAGTTTTCTGGTAAATAATGCAGGTCAGTGATTGTGAATAAGATTCTCCCAGTGTAGGTCGACTTTACGAAAAAAAATATCATGAATTTTATAAGTAAAATTCCCAGTGATCGCTTCGAGTCAAGTTTCTCGTGCTTCCTTCGGCCTTGGCAGTTTAACATAAACAATCGGTAGGTATTACTATAAATTTTACGTTAACTAATGATTTCAAACAGGAATTAATTTATGATAGCTTTCCTGGAATTGCAAAATTCAAACTACGCGTTTGTTACAGTGTATTTGGTTTGAATTTTGTTTAACCTGGCTTTGCTTTTTAATAAATCTTAATCGGACGGGACTCTGAATTTAACAGTGGGAAATTATCGGGCACAGTGTTAAGCAAATCTTATTTCGCCGGCCAAAAGTTTCTCTGGTCGTTACGTAAATAAAATACGGTATAAGTTTCTCACAATCTTGCACAAAATTCCTCTGTGTCTAAAGACTGTATCGTTCTGGGTTTCCGAAACTACTCCGGTTCGTCCAAGTATACAGGGTACTCAAATTAAAATTTGACGGATCGTGACAGTTTCGCCACGCTCACGGCAAACTTTATACAGGGGGTTCAACTGGTAAAAGAAAAGATTACAACGTTTCTACGGCACGAATTATACACTGATTCGAAACGCTATAATAATTTACTGGCAGAGCTTTTTATCGCCGTGGAAAAGTTCAAACACTCCCCCGGTCAGCGATATAAAGGTCTACAACACGGAAATCGGTCAGTCGGGGATAAACAATATTAAAATAGCCAAGCAGGTTGAACTATAAATAATTACCAACTTCACTGCAAAGCAAATGTAATGCGAATCCAAAAGATTCTTTTCCGGACGGTCGGCTCGATTGAACTTTCGCGCCGACTGCCGCGGTCGAGGATCAGATTTCCCCGGCGTCGGACTTTCACTCTGGAAATATAAAAATTGTTTAACGGTTAATACAACACCGGCAAACACTGGAAAAATTAATCCACTCGCAGGTAGGGTACGGATTTAATTAAACTGGACGGTATTCACTTGGTTAATTTTTACAGGATCGGAATATTTAACTGGGATCTTTTCAGAACAATTCTTAAAGGAAAAGCACGACTGGTATTTCTGACTTTTGAATAAATTCAAGAGCCAGGAAATAAGAGTCAAAAAGTGATTTTAAATTCATCGCGCTTGGGTTTTATACTGGTTAGTTCGGGGTGGTCGGCTCGGTCCGTCTTCCCACTTCCACGGGAAAGGAACGTTTTGCTTCTGGCGAATTCTCGGATGACGATGGTGACAGATGTTTGTTGTTCAGCCTTCTTATCTTCTGAACGCCAAAATGTGGAGTTTTTGAGATTGCTAATTACTCAGCAATTTAATTCACCCTCCGCATTTTCACCCCGTTACAATGTACGGAAAAGAATTAACACAAGAAGAAGAAAACTAATAATGTTAATTGTAAAATTACACTTGTTGTTAATCCTTCGAATTAATGTGTTTGAATTTGTAAATTTAATTGAATAAAAAAAGTTAAAACATTTTATCTACCCTTGCTGTTAAAGTGTTACTTTATCTACCCTTGCGGTTAAAGTGATACTTTATCTACTCAAAAGAGTTGCTATAACAACATTTTAACATTAGCTATAGAAAAAAAAGAAATTATTTGGTACAAAATAGCAATTTTGGAAGCTAAACTCATACTTTGAGTGGTAATTTACCACACAATTTACAATAATTAACATATTTGTTGCAATTTTCGTGTAGCCACCTCTTGCATCTAACTCACTGAATCCAGTCATCAGATTTAATAGTCTGACTGTAATCCTCGCCACATCCAACGCATGAAATTCATAAGAGTCATCACTATCATCGTGAACTGACATTTTATCATCTGACTCTGACGATTCTGTTACTGTCGAGACTACTGTTTTCTTAGATTTCGCCAAATTGGTTCTCTGGTCTTTTGTTCATTTGTTAATTGCTTCATTGAGGGTTTTCCAAACATTATGAGATCTCTTCTTTATGGTAGTCACCGCTGCCATGGACGGTTGAGGCGTATATGTATAGCTGAAGGTTCTCGTTTTTGTTCCGTTGAGGGCGGTTTTGTCATCGTAGAAGAGCATTGTTGAGGTAATTAAGATGTACATGGAGGAGTCTGTTGAGGGTCTACAGTTTTTGAAGAAAAAGTAAGCACAGAAGCAGAAGAAACTCAAGAAAAAGCTACTGCGAGTAGAAGATATATAATAAGAATAAACAGAAAAGAGATTTGTGCTTGGCACGTCATCTGAATCGTCTTGAGAAGCTGAGCTGCAGGATGAAGACATTGAAGACGAAGAATGTTGTGTAGGGTGCGGCAAGAGATATAAATCCACGAAAATTACGGTTGATTGGCTTCAATGTCTCATCTGTAATCGCTGGTTGCACGAGGATGGTATGAAGTATGTACGTTTATATGACCTTCGCGGCAAAGAGATTTGTGCTTGACACGTCATCTGAATCGTCTTGAGAACCTGAGCTGCAGGATGAAGACATTGAAGACGAAGAATGTTGTGTAGGGTGCGGCGAGAGATATAAATCCACGAAAATTACGGTTGATTGGCTTCAATGTCTCATCTGTAATCGCTGGTTGCACGAGGACGGTACGAAGTATGTACGTTTATGTGACCTTCGCGGCAAAGAGATTTGTGCTTGACACGTCATCTGAATCGTCTTGAGAACCTGAGCTGCAGGATGAAGACATTGAAGACGAAGAATGTTGTGTAGGGTGCGGCGAGAGATATAAATCCACGAAAACTACGGTTGATTGGCTTCAATGTCTCATCTGTAATCGCTGGTTGCACGAGGATTGTACAAAGTATGTAAATTTATGTGACCTTCGTGGCAAACCTTCATCGAAAAAGTCGTTTCGTTACTCTTTTTATAAAAACGGCATTTATTTCGACGATTTCAGATTCGGAATCGAAATTCCATGCTTGCAATCAGGGATCCCTTTACTGTTCTATAATCGAGATTCAAAATCCGATTCTTGGAATATAAATAGTTTTACAGTTGTGGAAGGTTGTGGTTGTCATTCAAATGGAGTAACAAATTTAGTGTAAGTATTCTGGGGAAAAAGCCAACATCACATTAATTACGGCGTATTATATGTTTTATAACTCATTGATATTGGATGAATCGAAATTCAACACCGGAATATTTATCCGTTTAATAAATCGTTACAATTCATCTGTTTAACTAATTAAGCGCCAAATGTTTCGGTATTTGGATTATATATATGTGAATTATGTTTCTTTTTATCTAAGCAGCTGAATGCTTAGAATGAATATTTTTCTGCAATACGTTTGGTAAAGAGTGCTACGGCATCAATTCGCCAAACACGGTAATACAGGTAAGAAATTTGAAAGGATCCGCATTGCATATTAGCTAGATGTATAAGCACTACCCTTCGGTGTGTCCTACTCTCTCCTCAGTCCTTTGCCCTGTAAGGGCATGGTGACACTATCTAATGTAATCTTCTCTTTATGGCTGTTTTCCACTCTGTTCTGTCTTGGGCTAATTGGGTGGCTTCATGTACCCCAAGACCTGTTATTGGTTTCATCTGATCTATGCAACACTTGGTCGATCTTCCTCTTGGTCGTCTTCCAATGACTTTGCCTTCCATAATTAGTTTTTCCATGTCATTGCTTCGTCTCGCTATGTACCCAAAGTACTTCAGATAGGATTCTTTAATTTTGGTGGATAGCCGTGTTTGAATGTTGAGATCTGCTATTACGGACTGATTGGTACGGTGTGCGTCCATGAGATCCTTAGAATTCTGCGGTATACCCACATTTCAAACGTATCAATTCTTTTCATATCATTCTTCCTTATTGTCCATGTTTTCGCACAGTACGTTGCAATTAGAAATACTAATATAAAGGCCAGCTTGAGTTTGGTTTGCTTTGATATCGCGGTGTCTTTCCATATTTTAGTCAATTTCCTAGTTTCGTTTTCGCAATTTCCCGTGTCCGTTATTATCGATCCCAGGAATGTGAAGCTCCTTATTACGTCAAAGCCAGCTATGGTGGGTGATCCAGGTAGGTTTTCGTTAGGTCTGTCTATTATCATGACCTTTGTTTTGCTTCTATTAGGCTCAAGGCCAAAGTCTTTACTTATTCTTATCACTTTATCCATAACCGTTTATAATTCTTCTTCGTCTGCCGCAATTATTGTTGTGTCGTCGGCGTACCTTAGATTATTGTTCTTCCTTCCACCTATTGATATCCCACCTGTCCATTCCTCCATTTCTTCTTGCATTACATATTCACTATATATATTAAATAGTATCGATGACATTACACAGCCCTGTTGTATTCCAATTTCTGCTTTCATTGATTTCGATAGTGTATTTTCTATCTTTACTGTTGCTGAGTTGCTCCCGTAATTGCGTATCAAATTAATTAGGTGTTATGGCGTTCCCATTTCTTCTAGTATTCGCCAGAGTTTTTCCCATTTTACACTGTCAAAGGCCTTTAGGTAGTCAATAAAACATAAAACTTTAGTGTTAAACTCTCTGGCTTTTTCCATGATTTGCCGTACGTTCAGTACTTGTTCTCTTGTTCCCTTTCCGGGCATAAATCCAGTCGATTCATCTGAAATGTTTGGTAAGAGCACGGGTTTTAATCTTTCATTTATGACTGTCAGTAGAATTTTACTTGCATGCGATATAAGCGCAATTGTTCTGTAATTTATACAGTCTCTTGACTAATATTGATTCACACAATTCTGTTGGCCACGTATCTGTTTCGTATATCTTCTGGCATAAGGAGTGTAATATTTCTACACCTATTTCTCCCATTGCTTTCAATGTTTCTGCTGTGATTTTATGTGGGCCTGCGGATTTATTGTCATTGAGTTTTTTATTGGTCTCTCTACTTCTGCCTCTAGAATATCGGGTTCTTTTTCATAGGTTACAGTTACATTTGCATTTATCGTGTTGTCATTTCCCAGAGATGCGTGTGCGTCTTTATAAAGCTTCTGGCAGTATATTCTCCATACTTCTGCGACTTCAGTGTTGTTATTTTGCCACGTCTGTATGCTTTTTTTATGTCTTTGTTCAGTTGTCGCATCCTTCTGTCCTTTTCCTCGTGTGCCATGTTTGATATTTTAACTTTTCGTCTTTCCGCAATCATATCTTCAGTTTTTTTTGTAATCCAGTGTTTGTGCTTTATTATTTCTTTCATAGGTGCACACTTGCCTACGGATTGATATATCCAGCTTTTTATATTTTTCTACGATTTGTCTGTATCCTCTGTAATTGGTGGTTTTTTCCGTCTCCTTTCATGACATCTTGTAGTTAATCTGTATCTGGAGTATTTATTTTATTAGTTTGTTGCGATGTTGCTGTTCTACGCAATTTTATGGTTAGACTGGTTTGTAGTAGTTTGTGGCATGATCCACACTCCGCTCCAGGATTTGCTTTGGTATTTGTGATTGACGTTCTCCATCTTCTTCGTATTAGGATATAATCTATCTGATTTTTGTAAATTCCGTTTGGTGAGGTCCACGTAGATAGTCTATGTGCGTGAGGTTTAAATAGCGTGTTTGTAATAGTGAGGTTATGTACATGTAACATTAAAATTGCTCTCAAAATAAGTATTTAAAGAAAATCATTAGAAAGACGATTTATACAAAAGATTTTATTTATATTCTACAAATATTTTTCTTTGTAATAACAGCAACGAATGATGGTAACTGATAAATAAGCAATCCCTAAAATTCTCTTATTTGTAACCGAAATGTATAATGTACAGCCTAACTTGCTTGGCTACATTATTACAAAACTCGCAAAAGGAATGTTGGTATTTATAAGAATGTTCGAATTTTTGGTAAATTAGATTTTGTGCTACAGTTAGAAGAAGAAACACAAACAAATCATCATCATATAATTTTAATGCACTTTAAACTCTTAATCTTTGCAGTTAAAGGTTTTAGCAGCGTTGTTCTACGTGCAAATAATAACGATATATTACCGATCATTACAAAAACTTTACTTATGTAAAACTTATCCTTAAAAGGCGTTTCAGACCAAATGTGTACAATATATTAAGAAATCTAAAAATTGCAAGAAAAACCCTTGTATTTTCTATACTGAAAAATATTTATTTTTTTATTTAATCTTAATTGCCAGGCATTTTTGAGCAGCGCAACTGTAACAGCGGCAAGCTTCCAAGGTATATCATTAAATTTTTTTTTAAAAGACTGCAAATGTTTTGTTATTGTTTTGAAAGCTTATTTTTTAACTTCCTACGATTAAAGTCATTTGAGGTACATTCAGACCGCAGAATGACAGTATAACTAACCACTTAAATTTTTAAAATTTTCTCGTTCATACATACTACACACATTATTTAACTTATTTATAATACAAACGCCATAATTTTCTAATAAACTCAGGTAGTATTTCCCGGATGTTCTATTTTAATGCTGGAATTCCTGTGTTATCAAGTAGATATTGTCTTCAATGTCACTTCACGTGAAACTACCGACCGGGAACCAAGCAGGCCACCAAAGGAATTCCTGGAATTCCTATACATCCATCATTATATCGAGTAATTGTTGTTTAAATATTATTAAATATTATTATATATATATAATATATTAAATATTAAATACGTTGGACCCCGTCCTGTTGAAACACCATATTACCAGTTGTGGAGAATGCCAAATATTCAAGGGTATCCTCTAGAATCTAGAGGATACCCTTGAAAATCAGACATTCTAGAGTTTAGATATCGTTCGAAGGAAGGAGCATAGTTGATTAATATTGGATCTAGAATATTCCCACTCAGTATGCTAGAATAAATTCATTTAATAATTAATTTTGACTCAATTGAAATACTTACTTGTAACCTCCAGATAATAAGAACTCTGAGAAACCCACCTTCACCTTCGTGACGACTGTAAAATCGATTGTTAATAATAATGATGCTATTTGTGATTTCCTACATTATTTTTAACTTTCCTGACATTTCTACTGTGAACTATAGGAAATTGCTACAGGTTATTACATTTTATAACCTAGACGCATATAAATTTAATTTTACATCTGATGAGTTGATTACAAACTTCCGAGAAATGACACTTGCGATAATGCAAATGCGAAAATCCCAGCAATATATAAATCTAATGCACTTTTTACGATTTGCATTTATACCCTATAAAACTTGTACTATTTCGGGTTTATTATTCACTGAATAGTAGATTTTCCGAGCTTTCTAATAACTATTTGAAATTAGCAATAAAAAGCGTAAGTTTCGTGAAAACAACTCTTCTTTGTAATAAAAGAGTAATGATTCGTTAGTACGAACTGCAGTTGCATTCAGACATTTTATAAATTGATTCTAATCATACTTAGAAATTTACGATTCGAATTGCATAATCCTCATTTTTAAATAAGGACAAACAGAACAATCAGAAGTTGGCGTAGTTGTATTTCATAATTAGATTTTTTTAATTCGACAAATTTGTATTAAAAGCGGTATAAATCTAAATTGGAATAATTTCGCAATATTAGAGAAGGTCTTGGCCGTTTTAAACCTTCAAGAGTTTATTACGGCCCTAAAGCTCCTAACGATCATCTTTTCATTCGAAAAGCGTTTCGTAATGATCTCTGGATAGGAACTGATACTTGAAAATTAAGAGCCGTATTTTAAATGCAAGGATTCAGCAGAAATTCCATTAAATGTAAAAGATCATTGCGCTCGCTTCTCATAACAAGAAGTCACGTAATATATGATAACAATACTAGCAGACAAAATTGGTTCAAATATATCGTATATTGTAAAATTCTAATTGTGACTTATTTAGTTAATTTGTAAAGGCAACATACAGTATACAAGTGAAACGAAATATTTGTATATTCAACTACATTTTACAGTCAATTCTTAATATTTATTTGAGAATTCAACAGCTGAATGTTTAGTAGCATTTAAAAGCCAAATGTTAAATGTACATTCTACAGAAGTCCCAAAAATTCACTATGAAGTTCTCAAAATATTCAAGTGACTGTGGATAATGTAGAGGTCTATCAAGATTTCATTACACTTGTGGAAACGTTTCTCGCTCTGCCCTCTGTGATCAGTGGATGAACACTAAAAATTGTTCGTTTGTGCATCAGTACAACACATATTCTGAATATAGTTTTAAAGATTTTAGAGGTACATAATTTTGCACGCAAAATGCTGTATGACGCGACACAGAATTTTGTAAAAACACGTTGTACAAAATTTTGAACAGAATTAAATTTTAAGTTAAGTTCACTGTGCCATCCAAATAATCACATCCAATTTAATTGTATTATTGTATTATTAATTTGTAACTAACTAATTTTTATAACTTGTATAGATAACAAACAAACTATAACTGAAGTAGTAGAAAATAACAATGAATAAACCTCAACGTTGCTTAAACAATTAAACTTTATAATTAGGATCTTCATATTTCTTAAGAATTCAATAAGAGAATAACCTATACTAAGAAAATTCGCATAATATCAGTAGACTATTAATTAAAGCACTGTTTTCTTGTAAGTATTAATTATGAGGAAATACATATTTCCAACGTAGAACTCGTAATAGTAATTTACGTTACTAGTCCGGGAAGTGATTTATTACGGTACGATTTAGATGTTTATGGGCGAGGCGACGAAGGAGCCAATTCAAGAATATCTAGAGGAATACCGTAATAATAACTTCATGGGCGTCTATCGTACTACGTTTTATTTCATACTGTTAACGATCTTAAATAAAAAGCAAAATTAAAATTTTAATTGTCATATTTGACAATAGACAATGTAATCATTTTATTAAAAAATACATTGTTAACGTTTCCGATAACAGCGGTTGTACCATTACTGTTAATATTCACAAAACATGTTAAACTAAGTATAAATTTAATTTTTCATAATCTACCGATACTTTCTGTGGAGATTTTCATATTACCATATACTGCTCAGCAGACAATTCAATTTTAAACAGCAGGCGTTGAAGGTCATCGTCATTTTCAGCCATGATGATTGCGTCGGTCGCATAACACATTATCGCAATTCAAGGGTGTATCCAGGGGGGGGGAGGAGGCCAAGGTGAAAAAAGTTTAAAATAAAACAAAAAATATAAACAACAAATTTCCTCGATGGCCACATTGAAAAGCATTTGAATGTTGAATAACCGCCACTCGCGTTGCTGGCCGACAAATGCATAGAAGTAACCATCCAGCCAAAAAACCGTTCGAATTTTGGAGACGGTCTCTAACAATTCCTTACTTGGATTCTATCATATCATTTTTAGAAGTCACATTTTCTGCAGACTAATCCCCTGCATTCGCACTGACACATTTCCATCCGAGTAACACGAGAGATGTTTCGTTGCAGAAATTGAAGGAAAGTATTTCATCTTGTGCAACTTTTTACAATTTGGAAGGAAATTGTGGTTCAAAATGTGGCATGAGCTAAAAGAAGCGCCAGATATCATCGATGTTTAAAAAAAAGATTTATTTTTTCCAACCATTAGAAAGGCGCTACTGATTTTGCTTTCACAGCCCTGCACAACAAGCACTATAGAGCGTTCATTCAGCTCCCTTCGCCGAATTAAAAGGTGGCATAGAAGCACTATTGGTGAAAATAGGTTAAATGGCTTAGCCATGCTCAGAATTCATCGTCAATGGGTTTTCGGAAACAAGAAACAATTAGCGTAGTTTGAAAAGTTGCAACCAATCCTCGCAGACTACTGCTAGAAAATTAATTTTATTAATAAATATGGTTTTTCTCTTTTAATTCTGTATTATTGCATCCCCCTCATGGACCCCCTTCCCCCATGA